>JALPQI010019044.1:0-18974 GCA_025490895.1 Thaumatotibia leucotreta
GGGGATTACTTTGGAAAAGTGGCCTTTATAGCCATACAGTATGAGTTTTTTAAAACCCATAAATAATATCACTATTTTTGGTCCATCATTTGTTCCGGAAGCCCGCCATCTTTAACCCAATATGGCGGGTCGGATGTCGATTGAGTTTCGCGCACAATTATGTTTAAGTAAGAGGTTACCCGGCGTAAGTGGGTGAACATGACATGAAAATGTCTACACGGTACTGAATATCGAATACTTACACAACCTCGTATCTGAGACTATTATTTCATGGAAAAAGCACCCGTATTTAAAGTGAGAGAAAGGTTACAGTTGTATAAATTGACTGCTGTAGATTCGAGTGAGTAAGTATAGCGAAGGTTAAGTATAGCGAAGATATTGAAGTTTATTTAGGCCTGATAAATTCAGAAGCGATATAATAAGATTCATAATAAGCTTATGTAATACGAGTAGTAAGCGGTTGCCGTAGCCTACGGTGGCCTATGACGTCGATAAAAGTGATATTGTATAATTGTTGCATCTGTCATTTCATTATGTTGAAATAGGTATCTTCTTCAACATAAGCCAGCCTCCGTAGCCTAGTTGGTAGTGACCCTGCCTACGAAACCGGAGGTTCCGGGTTCGAATCCCGGTGAGGGCATTATTTGTGTATTTATTTATAACAATAAAATATTTGTTCCTTGGTCATGGCTGTGTTTGTATTTAAGCATCTATGCATCTTCCTATTGTATATGGGTAAGGCCGCGGATTTTGACGAATTCGGAGCTTAAAATTTGTCTTGCTCATAAAAAAAAACTGATGACATCTAGAGGAGTCTATATTAATTCGCATAATTTATTACGCATACTTCAAATTGGCATAGCGTTGTTAAGCATACTATTTAAGTGGCATAAGCATAATTTCGCATAAACGATTACGCATAATGTATTTACGTATAACGTAAACTATCATAACGATGATTTGGAACAGTTAGAATGAGCATAATACTAATTGGTATACTTAATGAAAGGTATAAAATATATTAGATAAAATAATAATGACCGATCATTGATTGCGTAGCGAAACCGATACTATATACCTAATATTTTTGCCAAGTTACTGTCGATTAGTACGTATTAATAATATTATTATATACTATAGACCGTGGTCTCTAATAACCCGAAAGATTTTAACAGTGTGTTCCTGACCCCATTTAGAAATTATAATGTCGTATAAACTTTTCTGGATATCGCCTAGTTTCAGAGTTATTACCAATTAAAAAAAAACATATTTTCTAATTGTAACTCGGTACAAAAGGTCTTTTTAACGGCGTTGGTGCCATTATGAAGAATAGTCTCACTAACCTCATTAATAGATGTCAAAAAGTGAGAAATAAAACCTTTTATAAATATTTTTTGTAAAAAAAATGAACACTCATTGTAAGTGCTAGTTTTGTGAATAACTTTTACTTTTTATGTTAAAATACATTCAAAAATGTAATAAAAATAGATTTTTTTTTTGTTTTTTGCCAAAAATTACAAATGCGTGGTTAAACTCTTTCGGGTTATTAGAGACCACGGTATATTATTACTTCCAATTTAAAACTAGTTTAGACTTTCGATCGTAGAAATTATGGTATAGGTAAATATAGGTTCCCTAGATATCGATCCTATTTTAAGCATAATTAAAATATACGCCCGTATTAAATAGGTACGCACTCTGTACATGCGCCTCATGCGCCTACCAAGATGTGATTTCTTTACTAATAAAATTTGATTAGGCCGTGTGGTGACGGCAGTAAGAATACATTTGTCATCACCCTGCGGGTGTCCTGGATTTAAGTGTCACTGACCATTGTACAAGATTGATGACGGGCAGCAGCGTCATCATAGTGGACACATTACTGCGATCGCCAATCCGCTTGCCCAGCGTGGCGGTTATGGGCATTTACCTCCTAATGCGTCTATACGCATAGTTAATAGGAGAGGCCTACGTCCAGCAGTGGACTATCATAGGCTGATGATGTGATGTGCGATGTGAAAATTTGATTATTAAATACCTAATGTTTTATTTAAAGTAGAGGCATCGTAAGAAGTCGTTTTTGACAGCTCACAATAGTATTGTGAAACGCTCGATTTTACCATCGTAAAATTTTCAGTCAAGTGCGAAAGGGCGTTAGTTCTGGTACTTGCCATTAAAAAAATTTAATTAAAAAAGTGTTAGGTAATCCGAACTAAAAAAGTGTTTGGTAATCTTACTTAGAATCATTAGCAGGCAGCGAAACTTCGGTGCCGGTGACGTCATAATGACGTAAAGTCGCATTTAGGTAGGATGTTTTATAGGACGGATAGGACGTGACCTCTATAAGCAAAATTCATATCATCCACAACCTCTGTTAGCGAGAGATAGTAACTATGTATATCCAATCAGAAGCATAAACAGTGTCCAAAATTAAAAATCAAGGGTCAACAATTAATAGCAGTAGGTAATCGGTGTCCAAATGTAATGCAAGGTCAAATAGTATTGGAGTCTGATATACAATATACGTAGTTAGTTTCACTTGGTAGTAATGTCAATGCAGAACTGACAGTGGTTGAGACCATGAGCTTGGACGCGAGTTTGCCAGCCTGCAGCGATCCACTCCCAAGTCTCCCAACCCACGTTGGTAAACTTGCGTGCTAGCTCAGAGTGCAAAATGTAGGTATGCCAAATAGCGAAATGCCGTATATACAGTATATAAAGTCACTAAAACCATTTATTAAAATCAGAGCACATCCAGGTGATAAATAACGTAGTGGTACATAAATTATTATTCTACGAAAAATAAAATTATACGTGATTTTATAATCTGAAATAAATTATGTTTAATCTGAAATAAATTATTTTTATTTTTTTTTATTATTTTTTTTTATAACAATTTTGACATTTATCTGGTTGTCAACATGTTGTCAAGTTCAACACAGTCTGTAAAGCCGTGTATCCACCGGGCACACGGGCTCGCGAGGACCTGTCGAAACCATAACAAACTTTTAGAAAATATGTGCGCACCTACTATTATAGCAATTATTCGTACCTCCATAAAAAAGGTTTACTTATTTATTTCGATTGACGTATCGGTAAATTGCAGCAACAGTAGTAACATCACTATTCCGTACAGGCAACAATGAAGTTTGACATTTGCTCCATTATACTAACTGTCAACATTTACAAAACTTCATGTGCAAACAAACGTCAAAAACGACTTCTTACGATGCCTCTACTTTAATTGATTGTATCTAACGTGTTCATTAGAATGTGTAAGAGATATCGACGAAAGCTAGGCTTCAACTTCGCTTCGTCGCTCCTGCCTGCTTATTAATCTTTTGAACTTAACCTTACTGTCTTGATTGTACCCTGATCTGCCTCATTCGCTTGATTTCTAAGTTTATGCTAATCCATATTAGGATGAATAAAGTTATATTTAATAATGTTATGCATATTTCAATTATAAATAATCAGTAATATGCGTATTAAGCATTATGGAATTTTATTATTTTGCCTATTCAATATTATGCTTAATTATTTATGCCAAATCCGTTATGCGAATTCATATTAGGACTATTAATATTAGGCATATTAAAGGGGACCCCATCTAGAGAACTCTGATCAATTTTAAAATATTCCCCTATGCTGAGTTACATGTAATCAAATGAAATAGCTAATTTAGCTCTTTATTTAAAATTAATAAATAAATATTTCTGTCAAAAACGTAACGAAAGTCGAGTAATTTTTTCGAACACGAGTACTTAAAACCTTTTTTTTTTATATTATTGGACTTGTCAGCAGTAAATGTTTGTTTTTAAACCAAATTATAATGATAAACGATTGCTTCGTTCATTAAGGACTTATGATATGTGAACAATTTTACTGTTTTCTTTCCCTTTACTTTTTGGGTCACCAATTCCAAACTTACGTTACGATACTTTCGTAACGCTTTTTTAAGGTCATATTTAAGCCAATGTTGGTAGAAATTTGTTTATCGACACTAGCAACTCATATTCTAGTAGGGCGACACCCATAAGCACACTCACTCCCATTAATTCGTTAACAAATGGTTGTCACAGTGCACGCGGCGAAAGTTTTAGCAAATAACGTCTAAAGTGGTAGTGTGATTTTCACGGTAAGTAGTGATTATTATTAAGCTGCTGTTTTTTCATACGAAAGGGTCTAGTTTTAAACGTCAGTAGCATGTACTATTATGTTCAGATTGCAATTATTTACCAAGATAATCAACCTTTTTTCAAATATACGTTACACTTGCGTTACGAATACGTTACATTTTTACAAAACGTAACGTATTTTTTATGTTACGTAACGAAAATATGTGGTAAAGGGAAGTGGACACAGAAATTTACTAATTTAAATGAGTTTTATTAGATTTTGAATGACAGCATACTGTAACAAGTGTTTGCGAAACAAATCAAATTATTTTGTTATTTAGGTATTTTGATTTGCGTTTTTAGAAGTAATCAGCTTTTTCCAGTGGGTAATTTTACCCCCCTAGGGCTAATTAAATACAGTATAATTATTAACGCGTTTATTAGTGTTAATTAATAACAGTTCATTTTCCATTTAAGCATTTATGGTGATTTATTTTAGTTTATTTAGTTCCAAAGATTATGGTATTAAAACATTTGTAAATACTGTTAATTTAAGTAATTACTAAGTATGAGAAATTACATTATATGGATTAAAACAAGTATTTAGCGATAAAAATATGTTTTTTTTACGACCTTTATTTAATCAGAGTTCATACCAGTATGAGCTGAGCTTTATAGTAACTTTCGTTGCGTTTTATGGTAACGTAACGTATTTTTTTTATGTTATGTCTGTGTCACATTCGTCAAAATCCGCGGCCTTACCCATATATCGTCGCTTGGTACCCACAACACAAGCCTTAATTGTGCTTAACGTGGGACTAGGTCGATTTGTGTAAGATGTCTCAAGATATTTATTATTTTTTCTTGCTGTAAAATGAAAATTACGATCTTTTGTCCAGTTAACATAATTCCTTTCAACCTTCCCGTTCTGTGTCCAAATGTTCATTTACAATATTACGATTTAACAAAAAAAACGTCATTCCTATCACCAGAAAAATAAATTATCATTACGTAATCGCAGCAATTTATTTATTTCATGAATTTAGACGCGGCGTCAATATGTTTTAAGTAAAATGGCCGTTTTCTTCTCGAAGCTACGTCACGTACGGAACTGTTAGTCTTGGCATATTCGCACGAGGTAGAAAAGTGAGTTTTCCCGAACTCAACTGACAAGTGATGGACGTGGCGTGAGACGGAAAATTTTCTGGAAATTTCTCGTCACTTTTGTTATGTATTTATACAGGATGATTTTTTACTCAACGGTTAAACTTTTGGTGCTAATTCTGAGGTCATATTGATGATCTTTTACTATGTAATCTACATACGATTTGAGAAATAAATCTGGTGATCCATAAAAAACCTGAGATATTAGAAAGCGGAAAAGTACAGAACGTTAGATTTTTTCTCAAATCGGATGCCAGTCCAATAGTCAAAGTTCATCAATATAACCTTAGAATTAACCCTTTAAAATTTGGCCGATAAAAAACCACCCTGTATTACGCAATAGCTTTGTAGTAAAACCAATGATGCGTTACGTTTTGAAGATGTTGTAGGGTTTTGATGTAAAAGAAAGCTTATTTCGAGACTCCAGATACTTTAGACCTCCATTTTCGGACACCAAATGAATCAGACATTTCAGCCTTATCAGATTTGGCTCCATCCCCTTTTCCTATCTGTCCAGTGGTCATTAAGGCCCATCCGTTATTTGGGACATTCAGGACATTTGAGGTTACAATATTGTTAAAAGTTCCAACAGGAAGATTTGGCAATTTGCTGGAGGACGTAGTTATTTTTTATAACTGGGATTATGTTATCAAAGGTCATTTACATTTTTTGGTGGTTTAAGTTCATTCGAACGATTATGTTGTAAAAGATTATTGTCGTTTTATCGGTTACACTTAATGTTTTTTGAATATTTTTTTCGATTTGCATTACACAAGGTGGCCATGAGGAAAGGGGAAAAAATCTAACAGCATATTCCTGAGACTAAAAGAAGCAAAAAATATTAAATAAATAGGTTTTGGTCAAATCTGCAAAAAAAATCTACTTTTTTTGAAGTTTTTTCGTGTCTCTCGTGTGCCGGAAATATTTTTTTCTAATAGTTTTCTCGTACGTGTATCCACGTTCCGGCATACAAGGGATTAATACACAAAAAAAAAAGGATTTTATTAATGAAAATATCGAACAAAATGCACTTTGAAGTTTTTTTTACATTTGCTAGGTAATTATAGATTTTTTTGTCCATTTGATGTCTGTCAATTAAGTGTGACAAATCGAAGACAACATGGTGACAAAATCGTTTCCTAAAATGCGTTTATCATATCGTACTTATTGTACGTCTGAAACGATTTTAAGAAAAAATGACTGAATCCAGAAAACTTCATATGACATTTTAAACTTCAAATTTGGTCAGAAATCCGCTGTTGACTTTTTCCCTTTCCTCATGGGCACATTGTATGAGGGACTGAAAAGCAAAATAAAATTTCGACGTGACATTCTTGGACGAGGATATTAGTTGACTTACGATTTAATTACCTTTTGATTGAAAACGGGAACGTCAATCGACTGGGCGGTTATTTGAACACATATTTTGGATATGCGTTCAGATTTAATTTTGACTTTATGAACACACATTGTTAAGCTGCGTTTTCAATTAGTGTTCTGAGCGAGCATTCGTTCGTTCTTGGGCAGATGAAAACAATAATTCACATAGTAAAATGTTCGTTTGTCAGCCAACGACCAAGCGAATGCTCGTTCAGAACAAGTGGCTTTATGTAGGTACAGACATAAAATCGCGTTGACTATAACGTCAATTATAGGGACTTCCTTTGATTCTTAAATTCATCGATTAGTGAAACTTATTCCGTAATTCAATATTGAATGTATGTCTTACCCTATAATGAAAAATAATTCTTACCCAAACTTAAGGTGCATTCAAACAAAACGAGCATTCGCTATTCTATCCCCCACTTTACGAAATCAACGAATCACGTAAGATAAGATAATTTATTTTCATAAAATAATATAGAGATTGTGCTTGAAATACAATTACACAAAACAAATGAATGGATACAATTAAAATTACCTATGCTTACTTATTTAACAAAGACTAATTATTATTGAAAAAAAAAAATTCTTCGACAGTATAAAAATACCCTCTCAATAAAAATAATTCTTAATTTTCTACTAAACAACGCATGACCTGTAATTAATTTTAATTCGGTAGGAAGCTTGTTAAATAAAATAATGTACGGCTTGATATGTAGCCGAGTGCTGTAGTACCTTGCACGTTTTGTGTAACGATCGAATTTCGTAGAGTGGGGGATAGAATCACGATAGAATAGCGAATGCTCGTTTGGTCTGAATGCACCTTTGGCGAACCCCTTGTTTCACTAAATTTGCTTTTGCCAAAAACCTAATTCATACCGTTTCCATCGCTTCAAGATCGTTTCAACACACGGTTCTCTGTCAACACTTTTTGTTGTCCTACTATGGGTGTCGTGTAGTCAGTCCTAAGCAAAGAAAACAAGTTACAACCCTCTTTGTCAACACTTTACGCTTTCCGACTGTTTCTTCCGCCTTGCAATACACTGCTGCATTTTATCCAAAGCTGGAATTGTATCCCCTATTCTAGCCAGCAATGTATAGCAAGATTGGCGACAGTTGGGTTAGTTACGGTATGACTAACTGGTGTTAGGGTCTTTCAGTCCTAAATCTATTTATTTACGTCATCTCTGTTTGTTAATAAACATGCTACGCTTTCATGAGTAATTTATCATTTTTGTCTTTCATGAAAAAGTGGGTTTTTATGTAAGGACCCTTAGGAGAGACCCATAGGTCTCTTTCATAAATGTGCTATGTTTCGAAGAGGCACTTTATTCCGAGATCTCTGGATTAGCAGTGTACATACTCCCATGGGAGTATGACATGAGGATTTGTTTGTATTTTTAAGTAATTATTTGTTTATTATTACCAACAAGATTTTGTCAGCCTCCGTAACCTAGTTGGTAGTGACCCTGCCTACGAAACTGGAGGTTCCGGGTTCGAATCCCGGCGAGGGCATTATTTGTGTATTTATTTATCACAAAAAGTTTGTTCCTTGGTCATGGATGTCTATGTATTTAAGTATCTATATGTATCTATCTATTATATATATCGTCGCCTGGTACCCACATTACAAGCCTTAATTGAGCTTACCGTGGGACTAGGTCGATTTGTGTAAGATGTCCCAAGATATTTATTTATTTATTATTATTATTATTTATTTGTTCCTTGGTCAAGGCTGTCTATGTATTTAAGTATCTGTATGTATCTATCTATTATAATTATATATCGTCGCCTGATACCCACATCACAAGCCTTAATTGAGCTTACCGTGGGACTAGGTCGATTTGTGTAAGATGTCCCAGATATTCATTTATTTATTTATACAGTGTGTTAACATGATGCAGGCTTTTATTTGAACCGAGGATTGAGATGCAGATTCTTAGCCAAACCATGTGCATTATTTGTTTAAAAATCCTAATTTTAAAAGTAATTAACTTTCTAAGAAAAGTTAATTGAGAAGCAATGTACTTCAAAATAAATCATTAATTAGCACTTGACAATGACAAATCGCAGCCACTCGCAACGTTTGACAACTAAGCAGTACACGCGTTACATTGATCGTTCGAACGAAATAAAAATAATTATACAATTAATTTAAATATTTGTCAACTCTTAATACTTGAAAACGATTGCCAGTAATGCGTATTATTACCCATTTTCGTAAAAGCCTGGGTCATGGTAACACACTGTATAAGATACATAACTTGAGCAGTAACATCATAAATATAATAATTTTATTACGACAATACATACAGTACTACTTTATAGTAAGAAGCCGACCAAAAACATGTCGGGCCAAGATCCGTGTAGCGTTTATTTTAAAGTATTCTAAATGTTCTAATAAACAATAAATTTAAATAAACTGATATCTGAATTTATGTCTAATACTGTGTTTTCTCATGTTTCAGGTAAGTACGAGAATCCAATTCGTAAGCGTTCTCCAAAAAGTAGGAACCATCCACAAACTATACCACCCGATTATATGCCTTGTACAATTTGTACATATTGAAATAAGATCTATCGCAAACATCAGAATTCGTAATTTTTGAACATTCGTCTCTTTCACTACAATGCAAGTATCATTAGTGTGAGAGAGACTTCGAAATCGACATTCTAAGTTCGATTGTGAGTTAACGCAGACTAAACCCCTTATTCATCGTCTCCTAACTTAGCAAGCCGCTAAATATTTTTCGTCCTTTCCGATTTTATAGAAATTTTGATAAGACCGAAAAGGACCAACAATATTTTATAAATAGGTAGAGGGTTACTTTCCATCCCACTCGCACTCGTGTATTGGTGCTTGGTGCGAGGGAGAGGTATAGAAAGTAGGTCCGCGTTAAACTTACGGAGGCAGCTCACGGTAAGTTGTCTCCGGTTTGGTATGCGGGCTGGTTTAATATTAGGTTATGTGGTGGCCAGAGAACAAGCGGATTACAAGGGGTGAGTTTATTTTGTTAATATTTGTGAGCGTTTTAGTAATAACTTCTCAGTTTTCCCACTTTGTCGCTTAACATAACGGAATTGGCTTGAACTTTACACGAATTAATTGTCTAAGCGTTCTTACCCTCCTAAGGCCCAAGGTCCTTCTTATAGTAATAATTAACTTGGTCATTCAGACCCAACTGCTTCAACGGCTGTATAATCATAGCATACCACGGTCCTACCAGTAGGACTTACGAGTATTACAAAAGCCTTATGCTTTTAAATTTCGCGCCTAGCTAATCTGACGGATTTAATACAAATATTTTTTTTTTATTAATTTCAATTTGTCCAAAAAGGAATAATACACTGATAATAAATATGCCCCAAAGCTGTTTGGTGGCATACAAATACAATAACATTAAAAAATGTGATCTTAATGTTTGGGCCTGGACGAGTATAAAACAAATAGTACTACTGGTAGGACCGTGAATTTGCAATGACTAGGAGTCAAATTTCGCAGAGGGTTAGGAGGTTATAGTAAGCGATAGTGGGAGTTTTTAACTTCACCGCCCATATTTTAATTTGATTCTGAACGTTTTTATCAGTGGTAGAAAATGTAGGAATCTAGAAATAACGTAGCCGTATCATGAGTCGGCAAGTTATGTTTACGTTAGCGTTTACTAGATACTACTGCCTCAAGTGCAACAATCTATGTATTATAAATTAATTATAAGATATGCAAATCTATTTTTCAAACGCACAGTTATTAACAAAATTAAGTAAAATTCTTTTAATGGCTGAACAAAGTTAAGAAAACGTAAGTAGGGAATTTGATCATAAAGTTACGATACAAATATTAAAATTTGTACATAATATTAAAATATTTGCCCTAAGTGAATTGACCGGTATTTATCTATCCAAAAACAAGGTACAGTCTGTCAAACCAACCCTGGCAGTGACGGTAGGAACAAATTGCTACATGCATCTCTTTTTTTGAGTCAATAACATTAGTGTAAGAATAGACGATAATTATGATTCTCTCTGTCTGTGCCTCAAGCGAGTAAAACTCTAGACAAACTATATAATAATAATAACAAACATTCAACGGATTTCAAAATTCGTCAATTTCGATTATCTCTCTTTGTTTCTCCAATGAAAGCGTCATTAGAGTCATCATCATCATATCAGCCGAAAGACGTCCACTGCTGAACATAGGCCTCCCTCAAAGATTGCCACAATGACCGGTCCTGCGCCACCCGCGTTTGCCGGAGATTCTTAGCACCCCTGACCCCGCTAGCACCCTGGCCGCTACCATAACCAGGGCACCGGGGGTCGCCAGAACCTCGGGGCCGCGGCCTTGTTTGTGTATTCATGGGAGGTAGTTGCCATAATCGCCACGCTTGGCATGCGGGTTGGCGATCGTAGTGTCTCCACCGCACTTTAGGGATGCTGCTGCCCATCCCCCGGTGGTCTTGGTCGTAATTTTCAGACATACCCGGGTCAAGTGTATGATCAGTACACTTTAGTCCCTTAGTCGACTCCTACGACACTCACAGGAAGAGTTGGGGTGGTGACAAATGTATTCTTACTGCCGTCACCACACGGCACGACAGTCATTAGAGTGACAGGGGCAAATCCTTTAAAGCGGATTTAGAAGTTCTCGGTCGCAGTTTTCGTGGCCACAAGACAAATATGAAGTCGGGGCAGGTGGCGAGTGCCAGTGTTTGAACTAGTCTGAGCTAACAGCAAATCTGAATCTAGACACCCTGCTTTATGTCTTACCTCTGACGGTATACTTAATAACTTTAATAAGCTGATATTTTAATTATATTATTATAGTACTATAAACATTACATTGTTTCATAGTCACGCACGTTCACACAATTTTTGTCTTATCACCATCACCAACTTAAACTCTGAAACCTTGGGTTTAACTTGAGTTTTATGTCAAAATTATTGATATTTATTAGTATTAAGGTGCGACAGCACCAATGCTGAAAAAACGGTACCGGTACGGAATCGCAGTGACGCTTCGTATCCGTAACAGTTTAGCCGCCCCAGACCGCAGCTCTGCTCAAATGGTGACGGTACCATTGGTGCGGTCGCACCTTTAACATAAAAATAAATGTACGAACGCGTTTCCCGATATGTGTGACAAAGTGACAACAAAGTAGTGAAAGTCAGCCACATTTATTTGCATAATTTTTCATTTTGTACTGGCGCACGGAATAGGTACTTATGAAAATATTGCCTGTGCAATTTAGATGGGTGCAAAGATTAGATTAGATTAGATTAGATTTATTTATTTCATAAAAGAGAATTACAGGTTAAATTTACATAAATGTCAAAACTAACAGAATTTCTTTTATGATCGTCAATAATATTCAAAAATAATATTCAAAAATAAAAATAAAAATAATTAATCAATCTACATATATAACAAATGTCAAATAAAAGAATTATGTTATATCTCCCAATAAGAATCGTCAATAAACAAAAAAAATAAAAAATACTATTAATATTATTAATAACAAAAAACAACAATTTACAATCTAAATTACAATTTATGTCTCCCAAAAAGAATCGTCATAGTCAAAAGGTACACAAATAAATAAAAACTCAAGTTACAAATTTATCTCCCAATAAGGATCGTCATTAAATTTAAATTTAAAATTTATATGGTAAAATGTCAATACAATCAAAATCTTAAATCCATATATTCGTCAACAGAGTACAAGGGATTTTCCAACAAAAGGTTTCTCAGTCGATGGCAAAATGTCTGATCACATGGCTCATTCCTCAGACTTGCTGGCAGGTGCTCGAAATATGTTGGACCAATAACACGCGGGTTCTTTGTTGAGAGTGCCATGCGACGAGGAACTGTTCTGAGGCGTCCTGTTGAACGCAGCTGCTTTCCCGGGCAGTTGACACGTGCAAATTGGGTTATGTTGCTTCGAACATATGTCAACAAGTCGAATACATGCTGTGAGTAATGTGTCAATATACGCTGCGAAATGAAATGCTCCCTACAGTGGTCTCGAAATCCCACTCCAGCAAGCAGGCGGACTGCTTCCTTCTGTGCTATCAGGACTCTGTCAGCATCAGTTGAGTTTCCCCAGATAAGTGTGCCGTATGCCATGACAGAGTGGAAGTGAGCAAAGTACACCTGCTTTAAAGCTTCGCCTGAGACGAGAGGTTTCAATTTTCGCAGCATATATATAGCACTACCCAGCCTGTTACAAACACTGTCGACCTGGCACTTCCAATTTAGGTGGGAGTCAACCATAAACCCTAGGAACCTAGAATCGTCGCTCAATGGCATTGGACAGTTATTCATACTTGTGGGCAGTGGAACCCTACGACCAGAAAATAACATTATATGTGATTTGGAACAGTTCAACAGAAGCCCATTTGCTGAAAACCAGGTTAGTAACTGCTCACACGCATTGTTAATCTTCAGGTTTAGTTGGTCGTAAGATTTGGCACTGACCAGCACAGTCGTGTCATCCGCAAACAAAACAGAACAACCAGCTTCAATATTTGACGGAAGGTCATTTATGAATAACAAAAATAGCGTATTGCCGAGAGCAGAACCCTGAGGAATGCCAATATTTACGCTCCCAGAATCTGAATGTAGCATTTTTCCGTCAGTTTCTAGCTTCACTATTTGTGTCCGGCCCGACAAAAATGACGCAAATAGTTTATGGGCGTTATTGTGTATGCCATAAAAAGACAACTTGTTGAGAAGTAACGCGTGACTAATAACGTCAAAGGCCTTTGACAAGTCACAGAATATTCCAGCCATCTTGCACCTGTCGTCCAACCCCGTCACGATACAATCGAACATCCTGTGCGCGGCAGTGGTAGTAGACATTTTCTGTCTGTACGCGAATTGATTGTTAGTAAGCAGGTTGTTCGATTCCAGGTGACTCATTAGGTGGGACGACAAGATCGATTCAACTATTTTGGATATAGTCGGTACTATGGTAATAGGCCTATAGTTATTGACGTCGCACTTGTCCCCTTTACCCTTAAAAACTGGACACACCCTGGCACTTTTTAAAATGTCAGGGTATGTACCAGTTTCAAATATTAGGTTTACCAGTACAACAAGTACGTCGCCAATCACCGGCCATATCCAGAAAAGAATATTCGGTGAGATGTCAAAAGCGTCGACGGTCCCGCGTTTCTTCATCATGGAGTGTAAAATTTTGTCCAAAAGATCGCGAGTGACAACTGGCAAGGAGAAAATGGGAGCATCAGATGTTCCCAGGTGCCTATGTAGGTACAGTGTAGATTTTGACAAGTTGTTTTTTATTGCATGTCGCGACGCCACTCCTAAAAAATGTGAATTAAAAACATTAGGCAAATCTTTATTTTCAATTTTTGCTAGCGTTATAGGATCGCGGAGAGAAATCGCCTTAGATTTTGTTTTCGTGCCTACTTCCTCATTGACAATTTTCCACATTTCTTTCGACTTACTAATACTATTTGCGATCCTATTTTCTACATAATGTCGCCGATTACTTAATGTTGCAGATTTTATTAATTTTGAATAATGGTCTATACACTCAGACAGTATGGGATCATTCGGGTATTGTCGTCTCATTTCGTGAAAGTCGCTATGTTTACACAGCAACTCCGCCAAGTCATCACTCAGCCAGGGCACCTTAGAATTATTTTTACATTTAATCTTTTTTATAGGAAAATGAATGTCAATGTAACTAATTAATATATTAAACAATTTTGTAAATTTGTAATCAATGTCAAACGTATTATCAAATATAAAATTAAAATCATAGTTAGCAATGTCAAAATAGAATGATGAAATTGATTCTTTGTTAAATAAACGACGCTCGACTACTCTTTGTGCTTTGGCTCCGAGACTATGTTGTGTGAATAGTTCGTACCTTTGCGCGTTGTGATCACTTATTACGGTATCGACCGGTGTTACCGTTAGCGAGTCGATGTCACAGTTTGATATCCCACAGTCGATGGATGTTGCGCAATCAGCGGTTTCGCGAGTAGGAAAAGATACCATATTTTGACACCCGTATGTAGCTAACATATCGCTAATACGCCGTTTCATGCTATTTTCGGTCAAAAAATCAACATTATGGTCACCGATTATGAGGAACCTTTTGTTTTCGTCGGTAATTAAATTCAACAATAATTTTAATTTCTCCAAATAAATGTCAAAACATCCATTTCCTGTTCTATATAATACAATAATAATCATTTTCATACTGGTAACTTCTATTGCTGCATATTCAAAATGATATTGCACTGCGAAAGAGTGTAAATCGCTTCGTTGCCTATAGTCTAAGCCGTCCTTTACGTATATCGCGGTACCGCCATGGGCGATGCGCGTGCGGCAGTAATAATTTGCGAGCGAGTACCCTCGTATTTTCACTCGTGCAATTTCATTCTTACGACACCAAATTTCACTAAATCCTATTACGTGTGGTTTTTCCTTGCTAGTTACAATGTCAATCAGTGATGTTTTACCGGTAATGGACCTAACATTTTGATGGATAACTACAAAATTTGAGCCTAACTTATTGTTGTTACATTTTGTTTTGCTGGCAAGTTTTTTGTCTGTACAACGTTGAACAATCGAACCGATACACCAGATGGCCAGTTTTTAGTGTCTCGTACGATCTTCTGCTTGCAAATAACACACTTTTGACGTTAATTCCGTAGATATTTCTATTGAAATATTACTCGCATTCTATTTAACATTCAAATACGAGCTCTTGGAAAAAATACAATAGTTTTATTACAATATTTTTCTATAAATCAATTTTAGTTTTCTTTTCACAGAAAAATAAATGCATGCGATAGTATTACTGAGTGTTCGGATAACAGATTGGTATCGACTTTCATTTCAACTCCATTAGTACCTAAAGGTGCATTTAGACCAAACGAGCATTCGCTATTCTAACCCCCTACTCTACGAAATTCGATCGTTACACAAAACGTGATTCGTTGATTTCGTAGGGTTTCGTAAAGCGAATGCTCTACGAAAGAGTAGCCTAGTTGGTAGTGACGCTGTCTACGATGCTGAAGGTTCCGGGTTCGAATCCCGGCGAGGGCATTATTTGGGTATTTATTTATCACAAATATTTGTTTCTTGGTCATGGCTGTGTATGTTTTTAAGTATTTATATGTATCTATCTATTATATACAGCGTGTTTTTCTTCATATGCTATAACTTTAACGGAAGCTTATTTAGGTCAAATATAACTAATTTCTCTAAGAAACTAGTGTTTTAACTCTTACTGTTATTGAGTTATTAAAAAAATAAGTTTAATCACTGAACATGTGTATTGCAACCTTTATTACATTCTAATGTTACTTATTTTGACATGTGCCGTCAGTTACCTGAGATTAACTTTTATTTTATTCTTAAGGTTCTCTCACACTTACCATTTCATTTAATATGTATGAAAACAAAAAAAAAATCTTTTTTATCGAATTTTCCAAAAGCCTGTATACCAGACAACTTCTATTAATGTCCCAAGTAACCCGTCTTATTTATAGCATATCGAAACGAACACCCTGTATATGGTCGCCTATCGTACCCACATCACAAGCCTTAATTAAGAGCTTACCGTGGGACTAGGTTTATTTGTGTAAAATGTCCCAAGTTATTTATTTATTTTGTATTACTGGAAAAAAAGCTGACATTTTTATCTAACGGATTATTTATCCGGGATTTGTGACTGGCCGTAAATCTAAAAAATAAACAGTGAGATTTTTTTCTGTAGTTTAAAGTACGTAGTTAAAACACAGACATTCTCCAACCAAACATCAATTGAACAGTCGGTCAAAACACACTAAGCGATAATTCCACGATAATTCACTCGACTAAAGGGTACACACGTGATCAATCAACCAGATTTCGCCGTAAATATGCTGAATTTACCTCTCGATTTACCTATTTCAGTTGTTTTCAGTTTCAACTTAGGATTTATGAGATTAGTTATAATCGTTTCATAATATACATTACATGTTGCATACAAGTATGTTAAGTCCGCTAAGCTGGCTTTCTTCTCTCTGGCTTTTTAGTTTTATCATTTTTCCTAACTAGTGCGGAAAATAAACTTTGCGCAGGTGTCGCGTGCGTTAATTTCTCTTTTTATGGCACTTGTTATGAAAAAAGCCGTTCGATACAAGAGTAAAAAAATATTTTTAACTCAGGTGATTGTCGCCCTAGTTTCACTTGGGCTCCAACTTTCACTCTCGTCGAAAGAAAATTTTTTTGCACTGGCATCGAAATGTACTATTATTTTATTGAGGGCGGTAAACTCGGTAGTTTTTCTTTCGTATACAGTATGTTACCATGACTCGCGCTTTTACAATCGCTTTTAGCAATCGTTTTCAAGTATTAACATTTGACAAATAATTAAATTGACCAGACAATTAATTTTATTTCCTGCGAACGATCAATGTAACGCGTGTACTGCTTAGTTGTCAAACGTTATGAGTGGCTGCGATCTGTTCTGTCATTGCATTGTCAAGTGCAAATTAACGATTCATTTTGAATTACATTTCTTCTCAATTAACTTTTCTAAGAAAGTTAATTACTTTTAAAAGTAGCATTTTGGATCGAATAATGTTCACGGTTTGGCTAAAAATCTGCATCGCATTCCTCAGTTTCAATACAAGCCAGTATCTTGTTAACACACTGTATATTATGAAATCTGATATTAAGGGCATTATATTATTTATTTAGTAATACTAGTACCTCTAGTAGTAGTATCTCTAGTTCGTTGTTCAACTTAACATATATTTATTTTGTATGAAATAGTTAAATTTTTTTTTTTACATTTTAACAAAATGTGATATAGTCACATAGTTTGTTTTAACGAACCAAACATGATGTTAAAGTTAAAGCAATTACTCACGAACACCCTGTATATTTTTACATGTTTATAAATTTATATTATAATATTTATGTATGTATGTAGACATAGAAACATTTCTATGTACCATTTCTATGTACATTTAATATAATCAGTGTGTGTTGCCAGTGATGACATACGGTACTGAAACGTGGCCGTTTACAATGGGTCTCATAAGAAGGCTCAAAGTCACCCAAAGGGCAATGGAGAGGGCTATGCTAGGAGTCTCTCTGCGTGATCGGATTAAAAATGAGACCATCCGCAGCAGAACCAAAGTAACCGAAATAGCTCTCCGAATCGCTAAACTGAAGTGGCAGTGGGCGGGGCACATTGCGCGTAGAACCGATGGCCGTTGGGGCGGGAAGGTTCTTGAGTGGCGGCCACGTACCGGAAGGCGTAGCGTGGGTAGGCCCCCCCACAAGGTGGACTGATGACCTGGTGAAGGTCGCAGGAGTCCGCTGGATGCGGGTGGCGCAGGACCGGTCATTGTGGCAATCGTTGGGAGAGGCCTATGTTCAGCAGTGGACGTATTTCGGCTGATATGATGATGATGATGATGATGATGAATACTAGTATTGCAGTGGTTTTATGTACGTATTTAATTAGCCACGTAATGCGTAATCCAATCTTATTTCACGTCACATAATAATTATTATCTAATAACTTGAGTATTTTGAAAATAATCACAAGCAGAACTTCGATAATCGTACATTTCGGCATCTGCCTCTGTCACTCTAACGAAGGCTTTATCGGTACGACAAAGATGCCCAAAAATTACAAGGATTGAATTTGCGGTAAGGTTACAGACCTTTTATTACTTAATTACCAGTAATTGACGAAATCTAAGCTTTGTCATCATAAATTGGTACACATAATGTAATCATTCGAATAAAGCTATTACCATGAACCAGTGGCGTGAGTTTAACGCAGTCGATAACGTAACGTTTATCTATCTCATTCTTACTCTCATACTCGCGTATTGGTGTGAGAGGGCAAGCAAGTTACTCAAATGCACTGATGACTGATTTAAAACTACATCGCGAACGAAGCGCCTCCCTGTCACACTTACGTATGAATTCATGAATGCAACAGAGGCAACACTTCATGGTTCGCGGTAGAGGCCTCAGATACGGATCAACTTCGAAAATCATATTATGATTTATTAAATGTCGAGCATCTCTTGCACTCCAATGGCGCCTTCGTTAGATAGACAGGGACAGCCGATGGCCTACCACAAACTTGAAATATTTCGATCATTTGTCACTGTCACTCCAAAGAAGACGTAATTAGTGTGACAGGGACGGATGCTCGAAGTCCACAGTCGACAGCTCGTGGTAAGTACACGGTAATCGAATTTGCGTAACCTATGAACGAGATTCGATAAATCTGCGGTCGCAAATCTTCTGTGTGCGTTAGGGCG
>JALPQI010019045.1:0-28034 GCA_025490895.1 Thaumatotibia leucotreta
GTTAAGTTAGCAGACGTTTATAAATAAGGGGGTAGGTCAATGATTTCGTTTATTTCATATTTTCGTTATACAAATTACCTAAAGTAAACGAACTAAAAATAATGACTTTATGTAAATTTAGGCCTATATTTGCACGCATTTTAGATTAATTAAAAGAAAATACATTAATTTTGTTTTGATTTCATATTGATTGTCGCTTGATAATTGAATTACTTCAACCTGTGATACCTAAACACAGGGCATGGTTGAGAAACAAAAGTACCTATGATATTCATAATAATACACTGTGTTTTTATTGATTTCCGTTAAATTAAAGGGAAGCTTATTTAGGTCGAAAATAATCAATTTCTCTAAGAAACTAGTATCTTAACTCTTATTGTTATTGAGTTATTAAACTTACGATCAGGTGGAGTGGAGCCACTTTGTTGTGCCAACATAAAAAAACAAAATAAAAAAATAAAATAAAAATAAGCTTAATTACTGAGCAAGTGTATTGCAACCTTTATTACATCAATTCATAATGCTACTTATTTTGACATGTGCCGTCAGTCACCAGAAATTAACATTTGTGTTAATTTTAAGGTTACCATTTCATTTATTATGTATGTAAACGAAAAAAATTTTTTTTTCGATTTCTTCTAAAAACTATATACCAGGTAGCTCCAAGTAACGTACCAAGCAGCCTGTTAAATTTAACGGAACTAAAAAAAAACACGGTGTATATGATGTAATGGGTAGTAGTTAAACCACAACTAAATAACGAAGCTCGTAATTTACGTGATGACGCCATTTGCAACACTGCCAAATATTGGATACAAATAATTTAAACAAGCACCCGTTATGAACCACAAACCGCCCAGTGGGCAAAATATTACACAATGGAACTAAACATGAATTTAAACCTAATTCCTCAGAGTTCACTTTACCTAACTATAAGTTTCCAATTTAAAATTTTTGTTTAAATATATAAATTAATATTTTTGGACATATTTACACAAATCGACCTGGTCCCATGGTAAGCTCAAACGCTTATGATATGGGTACCAGGCGACGATATACATAATATTATTATATAGATACATAGACAGCCATGACCAAGGAACAAATATTTGTTATAAATAAATACACAAATAATGCCCTTGCCGGGATTCGAACCCGGAACCTCCAGCTTCGTAGGCAGGTTCACTACCAACTAGGCTACGGAGGCTGCCAAAAAAATATATTTCTTAGAAAGATCTAATTTACGGCCTATTCCTGGCGTAAACAGATGTGTTCCTGGTTACAAAGGCCAAGTCATACTGGGTTCGTGTGCAGCATGTACGTGTGTATATCTACTATGACATTTACATACGCTACAATGCACACAACACCCGTACGTGTAGGTACGTGTTACACGCATATCCAGTTGAGTGTGGCCCAGCCTTTAGAAAGCGTTTCAATGTGCAATAATATGGCGGTGACTTACCAAAATAATGCCCTCAGTCTTCTTATTTGGCCAATTTAGTAGCTTAGACAAAAATCTTCCTTAGTAGTTAAGACAAGTAATAATGAGTAGGCTGTAATTGGACGTTGTTATGCAAAAAGTAGTCACCACCCCAACTCCTCCTGCGGGTGTCGTAAGAGTCGACTAAGGGATTGAAGTGTCACTGACTATTATTTGATAAATGATTGATGATGGGCAGCAGCGACATCATAGTGGACACATTACTGCGATCGCCAATCCGCTTGCCCATCGTGGCGATTATGGGCATTTACCTCCTAATGCGTCTATACGCATAGTTTATAGGAGAGGCCTACGTCCAGCAGTGGACTATTATATGATGATGATGCAAAAATGATCCAACCCACACGAATTTTTCATTCTAGTTAACACTTTAAATCAAAACAACCAAGTTCTTGGTTCCTTTTTGCATAACTACATCCAATTCACATTAAAACAGAAACAAAGGGAATCAAAACGGCGTCCTAAAATAAATCCCAGTTTAAGAATAAAAACGATTGTCAACCTATATTTCAAGCTGAATTGCCTCGCAGATTGCTCTCAAGAGATTAGAAACGGAGAGATTAGGCAGCCTACTGACGTTACTGAGTCCAGATGGGCTTACTTTGGATTAACTTAGCCTAGCTACTCGCCTTAGCATGAGTTGGCTAGTAAGGTTCACGATAACGTTTCACGTGAATTACAATACTTGAAGAGCATAAGCGCCCGTTTTTAGAGCTCCGTAGCCAATATGCCAAAAACGGAAACCTTATAGTGTCTGTCCGTCTGTCACAGTCGATTTACTCGGAAACTATAAATGCTACAGAATTGAAATTTGGTAAGGATGTGTGTTGCATGAACCGCTACTGAATTATGATATTAAATTGTTAAAAAATAATTGGGGTCGGGGCCCTCCATACATATAACAGAGGGATAGATTTTTTTTTCGATGCACATAAGCGTGTGGAGTATCAATAGAAAGGTATTTGAAAATTATATCGAGGTTTATATATCACATTTTTATTTAACCGAACCGTTTTAGAGATATCAGCACTTAAAATCTAAATGTGTCCCCCCCCCCCTCTATTTTTCAACATACGCGGTATTAAATTCTTAAAAAAATTATGCTTTGCATATCAACAAACTCTATCAACGATTTTTGGTTTGATTAAATTATCTCTTATAGTTTTTGAGGTAGTTTGATTTAACTGTATTTTTTTAAATGATAAATTGATAATGGTACGGAACCCTTCGCGCGTGAGTCGGACTCGCACTAAGCGGGGTTTTTTTCAGCTTATTCAATTTAAAGAACACCCAATGAAATAAAAAATCCTTAATTTAAGTTAGGTTTGAACAAATAACTACAAAATCGGTTTTGATGTTATTTTTGATAAGTATGTATAAGCGATAATACAATATAAAAACGCCGATCTAGCTAAACTTCCTATGGACATCGTTCTTAATTGTCGTTACGAACCTGACTGATGATTAAGGTTTTTTAATGTCACTAATTGGTTGTTTATAAAAGTGAAAATGCCCTGTAGGTATACGTTAATCACAGTGTTACGGTGCTTTAGACGCATGCGGTCAACGCAATAGGTTTGCCACGTCTGCACTAAAGTTGAAAAAGTAAAATATTAAACGCATGCGTCTAAAAACGCTGCAAGAAACGCACAAAATAACCGCATCATATGCATACATTTATCAAATAACTTTTATACTTTGTTGGACAGTCAAGTGTAAAAATAAGTATCAAAAGAATCCGCTCATAAATATGTTACGACGTTCTAATTACACAGAGTTAAAGTGCACTGGGATATATTTTTAAACATATTTGTGTACACCTTATTTTGTCTTTCACTGGACTTACACTGTATACTAAAAAAAATCCTGCAGAGTTATAGAGCTCGTCAAAAAACAATATCTGTTTACGAAAAGATTACTACAGTTATGAAATTGTTGTTGGTGTGTTGGGAAATTCTTTGTTTACTAAAACATTCCGTTACATAACTGCACTATATATTTACCGTCATATTCAACAAAATATGAAACAGCTTTGTCCGAAGCAGAGAAATAGATGAAATGCTTTTATTCCGCGCGATTGGAAGATCCTCCCGGGACTGATGCATTTAACGCAGAACTTTCATACAAATAAAGTTAGTACAGTTGGCAATTTATTTTGAGGCATCTCACGCTCTGTGGCATTGAATTGGGTGTCAATAAATAAATTGACTTTTATATTTTTAAACGAGAGCACACGACCTCGTTTTAAGAGTAACAATACAAAAAACACATTTATTTTTTATAAATAAAGTTTTATTGTTTTTGTATTTTATTAATTTTAATACCTAATCATTGTCATATTTCATGAATTTTAATTGGACATTGCATATTGATTGAAATTCGGTTTTCAGCAATTTTAGGTTCTTACGAGCTTTATAAGTCGAAACTCACTCTCATTCTTATATTTGCGGTCTACAACCCAAATGTTTGTGTGCCTTAAGGTGCTATTAGACCAAACGAGCATTCGCTGATTCAATAAAATCACGTGGGGAATACCCCACTCTACGAAATTCGTTCGTTACATAAAACGTCATTCGTCGAAATTCGTTGATTTCGTTGAGTGGGAGATAGTATGAGCAAATGCTCGTTTGATCTAAATGCACCTTAAGACTTCAATGCGGAGTCCAAAACATATTTCTGATACCTAATAAGCCGCTATTACTTTGACACCAGACTTAATAAAATCTACTTGATAACACTTCATATCGTTCACCCTGTATTTCAAAATAAACAAAAGCATTTAATTTTTCTGTCTACTGCTGTTTATGTAAAAAATAAACAGTTTATTTGTTCGAAGCAGAAAACAGATGAAATTCTTTTATTTCGAGTAATTGGAACGTTTCCCAGAGACCTACAACTAAAAGATTTTATTGCTGTTCTGTTTCCACTCATATATAGTCCCCAAGCGTGAGTGAAACAGCAATAAAGCTAGTGTTATTTTTAGAGCTCACCGACTGCATGTATAATAGAGTGACTTGGAAATATTTTTAGATATATCTAAATTGCATGGTCCAGAATCGAGGTCGTGCTGAGCTACCAGCGGCAATATACTTGTTCAATCGCCATCAGATATATCGTAGCGTCGGGAGTGTCCAAAAACATCTGAACACGCCTTTATTGTCATAACGGAACGCGACTGTATGTTATAAATAATCTCTGCCCTTACCATGATACCTTTTATATTGATTTAAACTTTCACGATTATCACTCATATTTTAAATACAAACGGGTCTTGATCGCGTAAACTTACGTTTAATTATAACCTGACGCCTGCGACCACGGGTATAACATCATGCGCGAAACGTCAGGATATAATTAAACGTAAGTTTACGCGATTAAGACCCGTTTGTCTTTAAAATATGATGCATTTTGTTCGATAATTATTTGACGTGGGTGTTCAGGGAAAGAAAATAATTTAATATTAGTTACATGTCAGCCTCCGTAGCTGAGTTGATAGTGACCCTATACACTTGAAACAAATATTATGTAATATTCCTTTCAAGTTAATCATATAAGAGTAACTGAATTATCCCTATTAGGAATCTACTATTACTAATAAAATTATACTACTATTAAGTATCAGTTTCCTAGCACTTAGTTCAAATTTCTATCTCTATTTTAGTAAATTCTTTTTTAGAAATAAAGAGAAAGTTCTAAATTCAAAAAGTTACCAAATACCACTGGGTCTCATGATGCTAGCGAAACTAAGTTAGAAATTAGAATAAATGGAATATTTACCCAGATACACTAAAAAGGAACAAATCTTACCCCGAGGTTTTTTGTTTTTTGGTATTTTGTCATTTGTAATTTGTCACATGGTATCAAAAGACAAAAAAAGCATAGCGTCGTTGTGCCTATAAAATCCGCTATGTGATTGATTAATGACTTTGAAATACTAACCTAGCAACTATACAAAGGGTATTAATTGAATTAATAAAAATCCACCACATTACGGCTTTTGCAGGCGCAACGACGATAGGTGTTATAAATTATAACCTGGTAGGGTTAAATGGGTAAAAACCGATGGTAACTTTCCGCAAATGGTAAGGGGAATGTAACTGTCGTGTACGACTCTCAGGGGCATAGTTATTTTTCCACATGCTTGTCCAACATTACTGCTTATTCATGGTTTCCGGCATTGTGTTTGTTCTGCATTGAAAATGTATAAACACTTGAAAGTTGGAAGCGTCCGAACTTAGAGCACCGGGTCAGTGAGAATTTGGCACTAGAACTGGTTCAATATTTGCGAGTTTCTCTCGCCATTTCAATATCTTATTTCATCATTATCATCATCATATCAGCTGAAAGACGTTCACTGCTTAACTTGTACATAGACCCCCAAAGATTGCCACAATGACCGGTCCTGCGCCACTCGGATCCAGCGGACTTCTGCGATCTTCACTAGGTCATGAGTATACCTCGTGGGGGCCTACCCACGCTACTCTTTCCGGTACGACATATAGTACTGAAACGTGTTCGCTTAAAATGGATCGCATTAGAAATGAGGCCATCCGCAGCAGAACTAAAGTAACCAACATACCAAATACAGCAAATAAATCCATTTTACGACTTTTAGATTCTCAAACTCGATGTCATGACGCAAACTTTTTCAATTACGTTACATCATAATTACGCAAAGTTTCATATATCGTGGCAAAACAGAAGCGATACCATCTGAATACATTTTCATGAAAACTGCATCGTAATAAACCCTTACTACGGAATCTAATTATTGGACTTATCGCATTACAATAAAGCAAAGAGAAGACAAAAGAGACAATATCCTTTTCTGTGATTCTCACAGAAACAATGTTGGAAACTAGGAGAAAAGAAAACTATAAAAATACTTTTCATATTGCTTTAAACTCACGATTACCACTCATATCATATTTTAACGACAAAAGGGTCTTAGGCTCGATTTCACCAAACTTTTAGTCAAAAAACAAAGCTTACTCGAAGAGGGTTATGTCAAAACTCCATAATAATTTGACACTAGTAACTGAGAGTAAAAGTTACTCCTCGAATAATAGTTTCGTGAAATTGAGCCGTAATCACGTAAACTTACGTATAATATACGTCTGTATGCTTATCACATGATTGGGATGTCACTATGTCACGGCGAGATAGATTTTTCATCTTTTACTAACTATATGAATAAAAGAGGGATGGATAGTTTTTGCGGCGACATATTGTCGCACTAACCCTGTGCTAAGCCTACAGGATAACGTTACGGGCATTACGTTACATGTACCCGTGATCGCAGGCAGGCCAAGGTTGTAACGTCAAAACGTACCTATATACAGCGTGTGCGAGAAGGTCGACGTAGTCATTAAAGACTGGTGTTTGTCCAAACTCACAGTAGGGGTTGTTTAATAACGGCGAATCATCATTTTCGTCGCCACGCGAAGCCTATTTTTCAGCCCGCATTTTAACATGTTTAAATGTTTAGTTTATGATTGTGAATTGCTTTTTTATTGCTCTCGTTATGGCTTATCGTAAAGCTTCATGAGAATGTAGTTTTAGGTTTTCAAATGCATGTCAACGATTCCATGAATAAATAAACTTTTATTATGTATAATATACTAACAATAAAACATAACTGTACAGTGTACGTTTTATTGTTATCAAGCTTGTGGTGGGCTTGACATGTTTTTTGTGTCCTGTTATATTCTAATGCAATGTTAGATAAAATAAAGGAAAAGACTCTAGAATCTACATTAATAGGTTTAATAATTATTAAAGTCACTGCTTATTTTGTGTTTCTTTGAAATTTGATTGAATGTTTTTACGATTCGATGTACAGTGACGTTCAGAATTAAATATATGAACGATTTATGAATGAATTCATTCATAAACTGTCCATGCAATTTTGAACCTGACTGTACAATTTAATTTTTAAAAACTGATATGACGTTGTTCATGTTATAACTAAAGTCACTTCTTATATTTCTGAATAAAGAGATATTTCACTAAAAGTATAAGTAAGTATGTTGTAAAAAGAATAGTTCTCAATGATATAAAATTCCGGTAATTCCGCCAGCCTTCTGGGCCCCCTACTATCAGGCACGGAGCTTGAGCCTATTTTTTTATTTGTAAATATTTGTTAATGTGTAGTATTTGTACAGATAGTTTTATTTCCTTAGTGTTGGTTAATTTAATCCTATTTTTCTTTGGATGTTTACTTAAATAAAGTCTATGATCAATGCATATAACAGTATAATACAAATGCCCAACGTGTTTCCACTGAGATCCTTAAACTGTATAAAATAACTATTAGGCTTACCTGCAAGTAACTGTGTCGTTACACGCAATCCTTCCCCTTTTTCAACCCCTGGACGTAATAGTGATTTTAAATCCTTGCATTAGGGGGCGAATTGAAATCCCTCGTTCAACGATTCCTGTTCGCTACAACCAAATTTTGTGACAAACATGTTCTTAAAATGTCGCAATGTTAAAAACATTAGTAGTAAACTTCAAAAATACTCATTTTCAGTACATATACAGTTCATATTACATCTAATATCCGAAATATATTACCTTCATTATAAGGAAACCTTCGATGGTGCTGGCCGGGGCATTGGCAGACCGAGAAGGAGATGGCGGGACGACCTGGACGCGTTTGATCCGAATTGGCGGCAGAAATGTGACGACCGGGCCAAATGGAGGAAAAGAGGGGAGGCGTTTGCCCAGCAGTGGGACACTAAACCAGGCTGTATAAAAAAAATAAGGAAAATTCAAAATTATAGTTTTTCCTAATACCTAAAATGTTATTTACATCGTGTATTTATATTCGTTGCACTGTATTTTGTTATCAACTGCAGTTTTAATTTAGTGAATGAATGCTTACTAATCTTACTATTTATGAAAAATAACTCAATTTAATTCAGTATTCATTGATTGAAGGCATTTTGAGGAAGTGAAGTTTTGATTTTAAGTTAATTTGACCTTTGGACATTTTGGGAATACGGCTAATATTATGAGACTAATCTGTTTTGGTATTGCGACGTTTAAGGAATATAGTATTACGTTATGACATTTGGTTGTAGCAAACCGGAATCCGTTCAACTCCAAAGTCTTCAATGGTTGACTGGTAGAGAATGCCTTAAGGGGCTTAAGGCATCAAGTCCGCCATTTGTACTTTTTTTTGTAAACTTTGCAATAAAGCTTCAATACATAATAAATAAAAGACCCTTAAAACTGGTATCTTTTACATACTTTTTAAACCGCGTGGTCATTCATTGAACTTCCACATACAGCACCAAAAACAAATCTCAGGAAAAATAGCCATATACTCAACCATCTATATACCGCAATCAATTCATGCAAACATCACATTTATTTCTTTCTGGAAACGGGTGCTTTTTCCATCAATTCATCTGTTTTCCACCGTCTTACCCGTTAACCTGCCGCTAAATAGCAGTGTTTGCACTGCTGTGTTTCGGTTTGGGGGTAAGATAGCCGGTGTAATTACTGGCATAGATAGATGCAATCCATCTACGTCCTCAGGGGAGGCAGCGCATGGACGATTTTTTGTCACTATGTCCTATGCCTCAGTTCCTGCTTTCCATCGGGTGGACTGAGAGCTCAGTTGTCTACCTTCGTCACATCAAAAAAAAGTCAAATGAGTTCACAAACAAGGTTGAATAAATATAGCGATATTATCGTCGACTTACCAAATTGATATGACATGAAGCAAATCAATTATTGTCCATGTGAGAGTCCCTCCTGCCCAAGGAGCGTGTAATTCGGAAGCATTGATACAACATCGTTATAATTTGTCGCGGTCCACTGATCCCCTGTAGGGGGGTTTCTATTGATACTGACGGTTCATTGTATAGTATTATACGAGTATAGTTATCTTGCTTTGGTTTTACCGTAATAATATTATTTCTTCTACTCGTTGACTGTAATGTTTCAATTATGATTACGTACACAAAATTATAACTATATAAGGTACACTCGGGTAAGATCGGACTATTTTTTCGGTGAGTTGAAAGTATGTCACAAAAAAAAACATAAATTTATTCTCACTAACTTTTAACTGCAGATGTGTGATGTACGTGATAAAAAAGAAATCAATATTTCAATATAAATTTACTTAATGCCAACCGAATTGTTTAGGAGTAATCGACACTGAAACTTGCACAATTTTTTGTCAAAATACACCCCATCGAAAACCTTCTTCGCTGAGATCGGACTAGTATCTAATAATATCACTTTTTTAAATCGTTCATAGCTCACCACTGATGCGTCTGATTGGTTGCTGCATACTAGCGAGAGGGGCAGGGTGAAATGGCGTCATGCATAATATGTGAGGAAAAAATACTACTATTTTAGTAGTTATTGCGGTGATTCGATCTTACATTAGATCCGATCTTAGCCGGGTGGTAAGCAAGTTTCGTGACCTAAACACGGTACTCGACTGAAAAGTTCTCTATTATAACACGATTGTGTAAAATGCTATTGTACTTCTCTCTCATCACAGGCCTATAAATCCCGGTCTTTTGATAGGCTTGCCTGGGGATGCAGATTCAACATGTAGAAGCCCTTTGGAGAAATTTGGTGTGTTTTACACCTGCTGCAACTCATTCACGGGCACAAAAATAGATGTCCTAGCAGGCATATAGACTATTGGAGATTTTATAGAAAAGACTAAGTTAATGGTGATGAAGGTTGGATTGCTAAGAGATGGAACTATAGAAAAGAGGTCCGGACACCTGGCATAACAATGATTAATTTGTACTTTAACTTATAAATGAATCTATTTCGAACATAATCTGCCTAGCCGTTTTAGAGTAACTACGGAAACCTATACTGAGCTTGGCCCGACATGCTCTTGGCCGGTTTTATTTATAGAGGCCCACAATAAAGATGACTAAACGACTAGGCGTTGCGGGGGTTCCCTTTAATGTATTAGGCTGAGCAAAGTACTATAGAGGCCATAGGGAAGGTCAACGCCCCATGCCAATAAAATGGGTCTATGATATGTTGGTATTATAAATGATGTTTTAAATAAAGCTCTAGTGCCGAGACAAAGATAACCAGTCATACTGCTAGTTATATACAGTGTATGTATTTTATACGGGCGAATAATTAATCCAGCTATAATATCTGATCCTACGAATCGTATAAGGTTCATTTCGTTAAATTTTGTTAATTTCGTGTAGTGATTTTTCTAAAGTGCAATTCAGCAGCAATGTATGCCGTCCAACCTGACATGACACTCGTATGACATTTAGATACTTATTTGCTACTACGTTAAATAATGTCAGCCTCCGTAGCCTAATCGGTAGTGACCCTGCCTACGAAGCTGGAGGTTCCGGGTTCGAATCCCGGCGAGGGCATTATTTGTGTATTTATTTATCACAAATATTTGTTCCTTGGTCATGGCTGTCTATGTATTTAAGTATTTGTATGTATCTATCTATTATATATATCGTCGCCTGGTACCCAGTACCCACATCACAAGCCTTAATTGAGCTTACCGTGGGACTATGTCGATTTGTGTAAGATGTCCCAGATATTTATTTTATTTATTTATTTTATAATGTGGCTACCAGTGGATGCAATACTTTGCGTACTCAATTATTTTGTATGACAAAAAATAACTTAATTTCCGAAAGAAATTTATGTAAACAGGTTCCCTAAGTCCGATACTAATCGCCATTAAAATATTCGCCCGTATCAAATACATACGCTGTAGATTTTAGACAGTCATTACGGTTCTATTTATGTGTTTTTTTAGGTTATAATTTGTATTAAAATGATGGGGATTCACTGTCGAATCAAAATTTAGCTAGTCAAGCTATTCGAATATCATTATGATAAGGGAGGTGCATCGAAAATATAAATATAAGGACATTTCCAAGCGCCTTATAGAGGCGTCGGGTGACCAGAGGGCTGGCCAGTATTTCGCGCAAAGACTCAGCATAGCAGTCCAGCGCGGCAATGCGGCCAGCCTTCTGAGCACTCTACCTCCGCAGCAAGACCTGGGGCAAATTTTTTATTTATAATTTACTAGCTTTTGCCCGCGGCTTCGTACGCGTAGATTTTGGACTTATATTATGAAAAAAAAAATGTTTTCAACCGACTTCAAAAAAGGAGGTTACCATTTCGACCGCATGTAGTTATATGCATGTTACACGGAATCCTGCGAACAATGAATCCTACTTTGTTTTTTTTTCTCAGGAGATTCAAAAGTGGCCAAAATAAGTTTTAATTTTGAGATACTTTTTTTTTGTTGCGCCTTAAATGCCGACAAACATTTAATCGAATGTTGTTTCAAAGACAACGGTTCAAGTATTTTCATTTCATCAACAAGTCATTTTGTCAAAGAATTGTTTCTGGTAAATTTAAATCTTCTAGTTAGTTCTTCTGGTACTTGAGTTATTTTGTATTTAGGTTAATAATGGAGGTTTTCCTTTATTTTAGTTTGGTTTAAATTTAGTAATTTTTATTTCGCAGTTCTAAACTAACCCTGAACCTACTTAAGCTGTTCGCTTATGTGTGGGGTCACAGTTATAACCTAACTCAAACCTATTTTAATAACCGTACATTTCTGCGTGGGATCGCAATGGTCGCAGTTTTAACCTAACCTAAAACTACTTTGATAGCCGTTTGCTTATGTGTGGGGTCGCAGTTCTAACCTAACCTACTTTAAAAGCCGTTAGTTTCTGTGTAGAGTTGGAGTTCAAACCTAACATAAACCTACTTACTTTCAAAGCCGTTCGTTGCTGTATGGGGCTACATTTAAAACCTAACCTGAACCTCCTTTGATAGTCGTTCGTTTCCGTGTGGGCCCGCAGTGCTAACCTAACCCAAAACCTACTTTGATAGTCGTTCGTTTCTATGTGGGGTCGCAGTTCTAACCTGACCCAAAACCTACTATGATAGCCGTTCATTTCTGTGTGGGGTCGCAGTTCTAACCTAACCCAAAACCTACTTTGATAGCCGTTCGTTTCTATGTGGGGTCGCAATTCTAACCTAACCCGAAACCTACTTTGATAGCCGTTCGTTTCTATGTCGGGTCGCAGTTCTAACCTAACCCAAAACCTACTTTGATAGCCGTTCGTTTCTATGTGGGGTCGCAGTTCTAACCTAACCCAAAACCTACTTTGATAGTCGTTCGTTTTTGTGTGGGGTCGCAGTTCTAACCTAACCCAAAACCTAAGTAGAGTCTTACCTTATTACATTTTGTCTGAAGTCTGTTTCATTGAACAGCATATTAGTATGATATAATTAAATACTTAATTGCAAATACTGCGAAGTTTCGGATAAAATAGTCCAACTAATCTTGTTTCGCCATACAAACTTTGGTGCCCCATTTCAACCCTTTAGCAGGTGAATTTCGAAAAATCCTGAAATTACTTTTCTTAGATTTTTATTCTAAATTAGTTTACGCAATATGAAATTTCTTAATCTAAAACTAAACTTTTTTTCATACAAACTTTCAACCCCATTTTACCCCCTTAGGAATATTTTTTTTTAAATACACGTACTCGAGGTATAATACTCGTATATAATATGGTTTTCATTGGCAAGAATACTTCTATGAAGTTTTGAATTAAATAGCCCAAGGAATCTGGTAGGTACCTCCATACAAACTTCAACCGTCCATTTATAGGGAATGAATTTTCAAAAAACCTGAAACACGTGTTTACTTATTTATTGTTAAAACATTAATGTGAAGTTTCGAATAAAATAGCCCAACTAATCTTGTTTCTCCATACACACTTTAACCCCCCATTTAACTCCTTTAAGGGATGAATTTTCAAAAATCCGTTCTTAGTGCGCCTCTAGACATTATAAAGAATCTACATGCCAAGTTTAAGCTCTCTAGGACCAGCGGTTTGGGCTGTGCGTTGATTTAAGTCAGTCAGTCAGGACATTGCCGTTTATACAGGGTGTTCGTTTCGATTTGCGATAAATTAGACAGGTTACTTGGGCCATTAATAGAAGTTGTCTGGTATATCGGCTTTTGGAAAATTCGATAAAAAATATATTTTTTTGTTTTCATACATAATAAATGAAATAGTAAGTGTGAGAGAACCTTAAGAATAAAATAAAAGTTAATCTCAGGTGACTGACGGCACATGTCAAAATAAGTAACATTAGAATGTAATAAAGGTTGCAATACACATGTTCAGTGATTAAACTTATTTTTTTAATAACTCAATAACGGTGAGAGTTAAAACACTAGTTTCTTAGAGAAATTAATTATATTTGACCTAAATAAGCCTTCCTTAAAGTTATAGCATATGAAGAAAAACACGGTGTATATATAGATTTTTATTATCTTAGTACTTTATACTTGTGTTTTTTGAAATAAAAAATATACATAAATACATAGAATCAATCACCATCAAGGATCAATGATGCGGTAAATACACAATTTAATGCCTTTCGTCGAAATATGCGTCATTTTGCTGGCGACAATAGCAAGGTCATATTTCTACAGAAAAATGTTGGCAGACACATTTATAAACAATTCGAAATTACACTCTCTTGGAAAAGTCTCCGGTACATTCCACGGTACTCGTGGATAGAGATTCCTCTGAAGAAACATAGTAGATTTCAAGTAAATCATATTTCTTTGAGGTCTTTATTCCGTTACCATATACATTTGAGCACCTATGTTTTTTATAACGTAATGTAATGTTCTATGTCGTTTTTGTAAGACTTATGCGATACATAAAAAATAATTAAAAAGCGAAAAAATCGTGAAATATTTCAACCCATTCGTACGCGGTCAAGAGCATATCAGAATATGCTTAATTGCTTATTGAAGAGTTTTGTATTTGACGGCCGACAATATTTCATTTATATGCTTTTAGAACATTAGAGTTTTAACGATAATTCGATAATCTTTGAACCTAATCCAAAGTATTTTTCACTATTAAGTTATTTGTAAATTCCGGTGCCATAAGGAGATAGATATAGCTACTTGAAAGTCTCGAAGATGACTTACACTGTCGGTCGATTTGTGTAAGATATCTGAAGATATTTATTTATATTTATATTTACTGTGCAATCTGTGTTTTACTGCGGTTTAATTTATTTTTATTAGTTTAACAGCAAAAATTATGTTATTGGCAAATAAAAGTATTAGTTATTTATTTAATCTTCATTGCACAAAAGATATCCTTATCGTACAAAAGGCAGACTTTTGCCACAGAGCATTCTCTACCAGTCAACCTCAGTTACATCAACATCATTCAAGTCAGTTACATGAATACTTAAACTATTGGTTACATTGCCGTGTGGTGACGGCAGTAAGAATACATTTGTCACCACCCCAACTCCTCCTGCGGGTGTCGTAAGAGTCGACTAAGGGATTGAAGTGTCACTGACCATATTTCATTAAAGATTGATGATGGGCAGCAGCGTCATCATAGTGGGCACATTACTGCGATCGCCAATCCGATTGCCCAGCGTGGCGATTATGGGCATTTACCTCCTCATGCGTCTATACGCATAGTTAATAGGAGAGGCCTACGTCCAGCAATGGACTAACATAGGCTAATGATGAGGATGATGATGATGATGATGGTGATGATGATGATGATGACATACAGATAGACTGAGAGACCCGAAAAGAACAAAATTTTACTGAAACATACACCACACTCGTAGTTCAGATCACACGCTAAGTTTCATTAAAAACCCGAAAGTTTATACTATACCAACGATACACAAATACCCAATACCTAATACCCATGTCAAACGTCACGCAATTACCTAATGGAACGAAAGTGTCGGGATGAAGGTAAACATCCCGATTACACCTTTCAGAACATAGCACTTTGTAAAACTTCAACACACGATAACCCTTCGTTCGCAAACAGTAGGTACGTGATAAGCAGAGATCGGACAAATGTGCGTCGTTGTTCGCAATAGTATGGACATGACTCCAAAGTTGATTCATTAATTATTCATTTAATCATTTTCAAAAATTTACCTTTTTGACACCGGTAACTATGAAAATCTTTGTGAAAAGAACCCTCAAACCTTCAAAATCAAAGGACCCCGGGCCTAAAGTATGGAAAATGTGGTTTCAGTCAAATCTTCTGAAATTTTGAAATGTTATTGATTTCAGTGCCCTGAACAAAAAACTCAATGGGTGCTACCACGGTTTCCGGGTCCCTTTCCATGTTCTGCTCGATTTTGTACCAGATAACTAAGTAGTACTTAGTTCTACTTCGGGTCTATTTATTTAAGCAATTGACATTAGTTTGAACCTTTTCTGTGATAATGCTGGTTAGTTAAAGACATAAAACGTCTGCATACAATGCCGGCTGAGTTCAGCAATCGGCCACAATTAATACACACACGGGACTCGTTGTTGAACTCAGCCGGCATGTTGTTCATAGATTCTCTGAACGAAATAGCAGATTGATTTTTTTCTTCGTTGTTTTCTGGTAGGTATCCGCCTCCGTGCACGAAAAACAACAGCATTATACGAAGCAATGTCCTCTATTTAAAAGTAGCGCCATATTTTCTAATGTTTTAATGAGTTCGTATTTTACAATATTAAGTAGGTATATTATAGAATCACACATTTAGCTATAAACGATAAGTCAATCACGTGCGTATGAAGTTGACATTGTAGACGTTTTATGTCTTTAACTAACCAGCATTATCACGAAAAAGTTTCAAACTAATGTCAATTGTTTAAATAAATAGACCCGAAGTAGTAGAACTAAGTACTACTTAGTTATCTGGTACAAAATCGAGCTGAACATGGAAAGGGACCCGGAAACCGTGGTAGCACCCATAGAGTTTTTTGTTCAGGGCACTGAAATCTATAACATATCAAAATTTCAGAAGATTTGACTGAAACCACATTTTTCATACTTTAGGCCCGGGGTCCTTTCAAGAAATTATTCGTTTAATTATTCATTCAATCAAATTTGGTGCCATGTCCATATTATTGTGATTGTGAACAATGACGCACATTTTTCCGATCCCTGGTGATAAGGTAATGTCTGTCAGCCTCCGTAGCCTAGTCAGTAGTAACCTCGGTACCGTCGGTACTGCCTACGAAGCTGGAGGTTCTGGGGAGGGCGCTATTTGTGTATTTATTTATCACAAATATTTGTTCCTTGGTCATGGCTGTCTCTGTATTTAAGTATGTATATGTATCTGTTATATTTACCTATACAGGGTGTTTTTTATATCATTAGCCATATTGCAATATGTGTTGGGTAAAGGCGTAAAAAAATATATTTGGTAAAACAAAAATAATCAATTTTTCATTATCCTTTTTGTTATAGATTTTTTTTTAAATCCCATTATGTAACGAATGTTTGGTCAATGTGATCACTTGCTTACTTTGCGTACTGCCCCACCATCTCATAACTGCCAAATCAGATTGGAAAGGATGTTTGAGTTTGCAACTTTAATTAACCCGCATAAGGTAACTAATTCAATGCGTTAACGTACGTAACAAGTTTCCTACGCGTGGTGGGGAATGGAGGTGGAGCTTAATTTGCAGGTAAATACCACGAGATAGCATTATCAGTCTATCGCATACAGTACTAATAATGAGGGTATTTTGAGTTGCGCGCCGATCTGAGGGTAGTTTGACTCGAGCGCGTTCACGCAAGCGCACTCCTTCTTTGTTTACAGAGTGCTGTACAAATGGTACATGGCATCTTGCGATCAGACGAGCCAGCATAATTTGACCTCAAGAACGGAGTAACTTAAAAATGTTCCGTCATACAAACGCGTACTGGTTTACCTCAGATATCGATTCTAATGCACTCTCTAAGCAAATTGAATTGTTGATGACGACGAGCAGGTGCGCTTGGGCAGTTTTAATCAAATAACAATCGTGTATGCCTGTAGTTAGGACATTTTATTCATTGTTTAGTGCCGATGGTGGGGTGAGTGAAGTCGGCTGATCGGTGCTTGTGATGAACTCCTGATTGGCTAAGACTTGACTACTCAAACCTGCTACCCTTTTGTCTGCCATCGAATCGCACGGATTGAAACAAACTTGCCTAGTGACCACAAATTATGTTTTTGCCGGATAAAAAACGAGAAAAAAAAACTAAAAAAAAGTGTCACTTTTTTTTTTCAAAAATGTTGTGTACTGGTGATCGCGAATGACATATCCAAATTTGGCTAACGACATAACAAACAACCTGTAATTATTTCGATGTCCTAATATATTTATTATTTTATTATTTATTATTATAGCAAAAATGTAACTGTCAGAGAGATTGACCAAACTTTTTTATCGACTCATCGATGTTAAGGAGTCCATTAAGAAACAAAAGATTATTCTGTAACATTAGACTTCTTAGATTAAGTAACTTGAATTTCAATGTTAAAATAAATCATGAAAGCGACTTAAGTTTTCGTAAGTGAGTTTGTGTGCACATGCAATGTCAATATATAAGTGTTGACGCCTGATATGTTTTATTTTAATATCGAAATGTAACTTACTTTTACAAGAGGTCAAATGCTATAGAATAATCTTTTAAGTTAGTAATGGGCTATTCCGTAATATCGATATCATAAAATAGTTTAGTCAATCCCTTTGACAGTCTTTTCTCTATGAAAATTCCGCTCCTTGCATACTCGATATGTAATAGTAGTTTGTGCAGCCTCTACATAATAATAGGTATTAAAACACATGACTGTGGTTTTACGAAACGAGCGTCAGCGAGTTTTATAAAAGGATCGCTCGAGTAGTTGTATCCACAACTTTGTCTACACACTTTAAGTGTTCTAAAATGCGTTCAGAATCCGTAAGAAAATGACGAGAATTGCTACAAGTGATACTTGTAAAATGTCTATAAGCTATATACACGTACTTTTAAAATAAATTGGACAGATATAATCAATAATGTCATTCTCGCTGTGACTACTGCTCATATTTTCTATTGCATTTTTTAACGAATATTTTTCCATGGCAAACTATCAAAACAAACAACAACAGTAGGTAATGGCGGCGATACGAATAAACTATATACTGCGAAATGATTTCACCGGAATTCGAACCCGGTACATCAGCTTCGTAGGATCAATACTGAGTAAGCGGAAGCATCTAATTTGAAATTTTCCCTGAAATTACTTTGATTTCGGGCAACATTGATAAAAACTTTTAATTACAAACCTTTTCACTCCAATGTGTTCGTTTGTTTAGGTCAGAAGTTTCAGACTGTTGGGATTGACTTGTCGAGTATCTAGACTGAAAAAAACCTACAAGGATTTGTATGCATATGTATGTATACCAGCGACCACAATTCCAATTTGAGCCTCGGTATTTTTTTTTGTTAGGTTAGAAAAGATCAGTTGGACAGAGAAAAAGAGAGAGGCGAAGTTACGTGTAAAGCTAATGAAATAATGAGCTTATTAATAGTACATTGTGCATCTAGGGAGGTAAGTACGATATTACGATATACGATATTAACGTGAGTGTTAGAAGCCCGACGCTGTAGGCTCGAGTTAGTATTCCGTTTACCCATCGTGATGATCACATGCGAGCAAAAAAATAGTTTTCAAACAAAATATTAATAAATGACGTACTAAAATTTATATTACTCCCTAGGCAATTTAACTTTTCTATTACTCACGCGATGCATGGAAGCAATGGCACACTTAGAAAGCAAGTGTGATGAAAAAGTACCAAATAAAAAACAGAACAAGAAAAATTATAATTATAATATGTATTACGATTAATTAAATCAAATCATTAAACAATAAAATAAAATAAACCAACTAGTAACGATAAACAAAAGCTAATTATGATGATAGGTAATTAATATCATGCACTTAATATTGCATATTCAAATTGCTCTTGAACGCTTTACTGCTTAAAACATTTCAATAGCATTCGCATATTGTTTCATAATTCCGGGAATATGTTCAACATCACATGAAATGAATTAAGTATGTTTAAGATATTAAGCCGTTTCAACTTTCTATATTAAACCAAATTCAACCTCATTTGTATTCCAAACTCGTGTATCTTTCTGTCAGTTCAAATGTATGGAATTCAGCATAATGAAAATTAACTTTGTCTAATTGACCTTTGCAGCCATTACTCGAAAAACATTTATTTTATTCCCTTCGAGGAAGCGATTCTTTGAGTTAATCTTTAAGTCAGTGGGATAATGAAAATTTCTTTAGAGAATTAGGTTAAAGCTTTTCTTTTGTAACGCTTTTTGTGTTATCTGTAGCTATGTATTTTTATAAATGTTCAGACGTCAGAGCAGACTGATAAAATCCATGATAATATAGTGAAAATATTTAAACTGAATGATTACAGAAATTATTTATATTCTAGAATATCTTACTCTCTTTAGACAAATAAAATGGCAATGAAACAACTATTTCTGAAAAATACAAAATAGTAGATTGTGTATTAAGGGCGGCAAATAAGAAATTGTGAACGAGTGTGAAAGTAAAGCCCAAGCCGAAGGCGCGGGCTTTACTTCACACGAGTTCATAATTCTTGTACCTCCCGTGGCACACACAATGTTTTTCATCACACCTGTGAGGCAAAAAAAGTAAATAAAACTATATATTTTCACAAAACTACTCTGAAATGGTCTAAATCATTTCTCAAAATCGGAGATGATTTAAAATCATCAGTTTTATAAAAGGAATCTCGGCGCGGCGCGCGGCGCGCCGCGCTAGTGCAACGTAATGTCGTATGAAAATCCATTATTGCCCATGGGCATAATACAGCTCATTACGTTCAAGTATGCCTGCGTATAATAACACTTTTTACGAGCAGGTGTGATGAAAACAAAATGTCATGGATTAGAATCCGATACCTCAAGCTTTGCTACAATTAAAATGTCAGTGCCACAATTAAAATGGATATGAAGTAAATTGACAATTGAAGGATTCTTCTCTCTTTATACATATTTTTTAAATAAAACAAATAAAATGTGAGAACAGAAATAAAACTGAAATTCTGGTGACATAGCTTTGTCAGTTCCCTGCGCCAGGAAACCTGCCCTCTGTTTGTATGGCTAATACCAAGAAACCTCTGAATCATAAAGCCCGTAATGACGTGCAGTCCATGTCCCGAAATGTTTCAATTAACTAAAAGTATCCATTAGTAGTAATTGTTAATCAGTGTTAATGGAAGTCCCGTCAACGTTTCTGCCATGTCACGGGATTTGATATTTCGCACTTCTAGAAGCTGTTTCATTATTTCTTAATTTTGTGAAAACTTCCGTTTTAGGGTTGCTAAGTTTGGAGGAACATCTGTTGCCATGTGATCTGATTCATCATCAGCCTATGATAGTCCACTGCTGGACGTAGGCCTCTCCTATTGACTATGCGTATAAACGAATTAGGAGGTAAATGCCCATAATCGCCACGCTGGGCAAGCGGATTGGCGGTCGCAGTAATGTGTCCACTATGATGACGCTGTTGCCCATCAATTTAATGCCATCAATTTAATTTTGGAAGTGCCACTGACCATTCCTTTATCAAAAAATGGTCAGTGGCACTTCAATCCCTTAGTCGACTCTTATGACACTCGCAGGAGAAGTTGGGGCGGTGACTAATGTATTCTTACTGCCGTCACCGCACGGCATTTAATAATGTGAAATAAATATTTTGAAATCCACTACCCCTGACGAGCCTTGATCTTGCAGGGATAATAATTTTCATCGTTATAGCCGATATAATTTCTCCTTTATGTCTCAAATTGTTCATTTGATATTTACTCGTTGCAAATCGTGATCGCTCACAAAAGGCCTCATAAGAAAGCTCAAAAGGTATTAGAATGAGCTATGCTCGGAGTTTCCCTGTGTGATCCAGTCAGAAACGAGGAGATCAACAGGCGATCCAAAGTTATCGATATTGCTCAAAGAGTTGGCCACCTTAAGTTGTAGTAGACTGGCCACATTGCACGCAGGATTGATAGCCAATGGGGCAGACAGGTTCTTGCCTGGTAATCACGCACCAAAAGAAGCAGCCTGGTAAGGGCCCCAACTAGGTGGACTAATGATCTGGTTAAGGTGTCAATACCTCAACTCCTTCCGTGGGTGTCGTAAGAGTTGACTGAGGGTTTTAAATATCACTGACTATTAATTGATTGAATATTGACGATGGGCAGCAGCGTCATCATATTGTACACACTAATGCGATCGCCAATCCGCTTGCCCCGCGTGAAAATTATGGTTATTTACCTCCTAATACGTCCATCCCTACGCATAAGTACCTAGGAGAGGCCTATGTCCAGCAGTAGACTAAGATAGGCTGATAATGTTGGTTGAAGGCGGCGCGTGACCGTTCGTGGAGATCCTAATGGAGGCATCTGTGACTAAAATAATGATGATGATGATAACAAAACACAATCAATTTTTGCTAGGAAAGCGTTCTTTGAGGATGGGAGCATATCAAACAAGCAAATCAATTCACACTGGTTTCAGATAGATGACTACAAAACGGGTTTAGATGTAAACCGTTTCAAGTCAAAAGCGCATTGTTGTTCGTGAAAGGACCCATTTGTAACAATGCTCAGGGTTGAGCGGATGCGGAAACAAACGGGTTTAAAGAGGGCTTTCAGTGCATCCGACTGTACCATGTCTGGGATATTTTACTTCACATTCGACATGGTGAAAGATTATCATTGACTTTTATAACAAGTTTTCGTAAAACGAATCAAGTTATTTTATTCTGCTTTTTTATGTTGAATTTTTTGGTCCAAGAATTCTTGTGTAAATATCAACGCCATCTTCTTTGCTATACAATAATACACACATTATTCAGACAGGAGGTTCAAAAAGCTTAAAAAGGTTAAAGCTACGAGAATATTTGAAGGCGACTAAACTTATAGGAGATTTGATACTTCCAATGAATTTTACCGATGTCGACTGTGACCAGGAAAAGTGATTCAGGCGTAAAAATTGAGGGCATATTTTTATCTGTATGACATCCAATTTATAATGACTTTTATGTTTTGCATTGTTAAATCACCCTATCTTTCACTCTTGTGCGACAAGGACTAGATCATTACCTTAAACTTCATGATCTATTATGGTTCGAATCTAGTGTTTGTAGTTAGCATACATTTTGTGACCACTCCTACTCTTCCCGTGGCGTAGGAATCGAATCAGGGAAATGTCAGTGACCATTACATGTCTTAAGTTTCATGGGCAGCAGCGTCATCATAACTCACTACTGCGATTAGCAATCCGCTTGCCTGGCGTGGCAATTATATGCATTTACTTCCTAATGTGTTCATACTCATAGGTAATAGGAACTGGAAAAGCCTATATTGATTTAACCCTTGACTACCTACGTCCTGTTTGTATCACACAACCACCTACGTGCGGTCATGGAGACCGCTTCTTCTTATGGGACCTGATTTATTTACCTTGGCGTGACTGAAGGGGGTTTAAATATATTAAATACACTTTAAATTGTTTCAGGCATTTATTAACCAACAAGAATTCAAAAATAATCAACATTTTGTATTTCAAACCTAACATATTTAATAACGTGTCGTATTTTCGATTACAAAACTAAGTATCCTTTAGGATATGAGATTACAAAATTAAAGAACATTAATATAAGTCTTTTCAGTATAAAAAAATAAAATTGATCAATCAAAAATGCTATTAAACTATTTAATTAGGTTACAAATAAGATATTTTTGTAAAATTACAAGCTTTTAAAATAACCATTCTTGTCTGCCGTCGACACACAATTTGTTGACAACATTCAAATTCAAAGCAATTTTCTAGTCCCGCGGAAGACGCTAATTATTTGCACGAATGCTCTAAATAGGATCTCACTAATTTTTGGGCAAGTTTCTTCATAAATTTGAACCTATTGAAAAACTGTGTCAAACTATAGTAACAATTATTATGACATTTAAATAACACAACCACCTACGTGCGGTCCCTGAGACACTTACAAAACGTATCGTAACCACCTACATGCGGTCTCACAGACCGCCGATGCTAGTTTATTCCTCACTAAATCCAAATGAGTGCACGTCTGAACGAGTCGACAGCATGGCTGGCACTGCGGAGGGGCCGGGCAAAGGTACAAGGTCACAGAGGCGTGAGCGATGTACTTGCGTTCAGTTATTGTCAATTTTGTATAATCCAGTGTCTGTGAGACCGCACGTAGGTGGTTAAGGGTTAAACTTTCACGATTATCACTCATATTTTAAAGACAAACAGGTCTTAATCGCGTAAACTTATGTTTAATTATATGTGTACCTTCTGCGACCACGGGTGTAACGTCATGCCCGAAACGTCAGGATATAGTTAAACGTAAGTTTACGCGATTAAGACCCATTTGTCTTTAAAATATGGAAAAGGCTATATCTAAAAGTAGACTGAAATAGGCCGATAATGTGATGATGATGATGACAATTGGCCTGACCCGAGATAGTGAATGTGGGGCTAGAAGCCTAGTTTTGCGTCAGCAACATAAATGAATGTTACTGTCAAAGGGACAAACGGCCTTTCAGCGTAACCCACATACGTAAGCAAAAGTGGCCGACATCAGAAACCCACAAAATAGATCTCTATTACGGTAATGTGTTTGAATGAACCAAAAGGGCAGTTATAAGGAAAATGAGTTGAAACGTTGAAGCAATGTGATACGTGAACAACTCATGAAAATCTTAAGGATATTGCCTTGGAGGGCGCTTCGAGAAAATTTGATAGCTTATAGCCGTGTATAAACATGGGAAAGATGACGTCACGGTGTGGGGAAACAAAACGAGCGAGTTTTAAGTACCCATTAACGCCTTCTTCAAAGATTCTTTGAGCCTTTTATTTGGTTTGAGTGACTCTATTTTGTTTGAGTGTGAAAGTATATTGATCATTGTAATTATATTTTTATTGTTGAATTATCTTATTTACGTAACATATCATCATATATACCTTAATTTCCTAAATAAATTTATATAAACTAGGGAACATGTTCTCATATATGAGAGGAGGCCTGTGCCCAGCAGTGGGACATAATATAGGGTAAAAAAAATGGAACCTGTTTAGGTCCGATAGTAATCGCTATTAAAATATTCGCCTGTATTAAATACAAACGCTGTAAATCCAAATCGTGGGATTAGATTGCTAAACGGATATACCAGACTCCTTAAACCGTATCAAAATCCAGGCGATATAATGATTTATTTTAATCCTTATTGGGGTAGGGTTTCGCGTGGGAAATGATATATTAATAATGCAAACGTTGTATTAGTTTGCCCACGTGTTTCCAACTTAAATCCGGAATAAATTACTCTAAATAGATGACGTAGACAGGCGTAAATGGATTACAATATATGTACTTACTTACGCAATGTCATTAGTGTTGTACTTTATCGAGTAAATTAAGACAACGAAAAGAATTTTGACCCAGGTACGACTTTGTCATGAATAGCGTGTGTAACGTGGAGCAAGAGTGAACAGGGTACTTAGGGATGGTCATCCAGGAAATCGCAAATAATAACTCCTAATTATGAGTCAATTGACACTCGGGTCAACATTTTTTTCGTTGTCTTATTTTGTGTCCCTGAAAACATTAGTGTTGTACTTTATCGAGATTTTTTATAGTTGTCTGGAAATTCTCAAGCGATATTATCGCCGTTTATTACTTCATCAGTTTGATGAATCATCAAACTAATATTATGGTATTTATGATACAAATAATAAAATTGTTACGAGATAATGACCAGCCGCACAATTAAATTGTTTTATCTTTCAATGCTATTTTATTATCATTTAACACATTATGTATGATTCAAAGGACTCTCGATGATACATACAGAACGGGCCGAAAGTATATAGACAAAAATAAATACCTTTGCCAATTGAACTACTAACAGATAGAAAGTGAAGATTAATTTATTGGTTTTTATTGATTAAAAATTGTACAGACTAATATGGTTTCAGTCGCGAATATGCCTAGATAAATCAAAAGTAACCTGTAATGTCATGACATCAATATGAGCTGATGTTACCATACAGAGACATCTACAGACATTTGTGGAAAATAAAAGAAGTCCGTACTGGGACACACATACGTCCGTTGTTTTCTACACAAACATATTTGTATAGATAAATCAACTGTTAGGATGTGTACTCGACAACTCGAACAATTGCTCCCAGTTGAGACACTTCGAACAAGGAACAGCCGCAGGATAGCAGGATCTACGGGTGTTAACATTATGTAGATTCAGACTTTCGCAGTAGAGAGATTTGTATGAATTCCAAATTCAATACAGACGTTTGTAGGCTTAATTGTGACGCCATTCTTCACATTATAATAAATAAATAATTATCTTGCGAGATGATACACAAATCGACCCAGTCCCACGGTAAGCTCAAATAAGGCTTGTGATGTGGGTAAGCAACGATATATACAGGGTGGTCCAAACCTTGAAATCAAAAAAAATTTTTTAGATTCCTCACGTCATGAGCTATCAGAATATACCCCATGTATGTTAGCCGATTTTTTGTAGTTTTCGAGTTATGAATTTTTGAAAAAAAAATTTGAGTAATTCTGGAATTAAGAAATTTATTAATAAAAAAAAACCTGTTCGGTTTTTAACTAGTTTCTTTTTGTAAAAGTATTACTACAAATAAAGCTTTTACTGACAAAAAATTAGCGTCCTCACTTTGATACAAGTAGAATAAAAAAATACCAAATTCTAAATTTTACGCTAAAAACGCATCAAAATAGTATTAATGTACGTAAATAAAAAAAATAAAACATATCCCAAGGATTTTTGGTAATGTAAAGACTGCCCTAGACCTTAAACCTTCGTAAAAGCAAAAAAAAAAGTGATACTTAATAATGAAGATTTTTTCGGAGTAGTCGGTCAAATAAACTTAAAAAAACTTCTAAATTTTTAATTTAAAAATAAAGTGAAATTTCGTCTGTTTTGTTGTTCTTATCAATAAACAAAGACAGAAAATACCACGAAAACTCAATTTGTGTAGTTATTCAAGTCATTTTTACTACTTTAAAATTTTAAGCTTTTTTAAGTTTATTTGACCGACTACTCCGAAAAATCCTCATTATTAAGTATCACTTTTTTTTGCTTTTACGAAGGTTTAAGGTCTAGGGCAGTCTTTACATTACCTAAAATCCATATCCAAAACATATCCCAGTTTTATTTTTTTATTTACGTACATTAATGCTATTTTGATGTATTTTAAACGTAAAATTTTGAATTTGGTATTTTTTATACTACTTGTATCAAAGTGAGGACTCTAATTTTTTAGACTAATTATATATTAGAATAGATACTTAAATATATACACAGCCATGACCAAGGAACAAATATTTGTGATAAATAAATACACAAATAATGCCCTCGTCGAGATTCTAACCCGGAACCTCCGGCTTCGTAGGCAGGGTCACTACCAACTAGGCTACGGAGGCTGACATTATTGCTAACAAAAGACTAAAAAACAACAGCTCGCAACAGTGTAACGCATTTTATCGCTCAGCAATGTAATGCTTACACTTATTTGACAATTGGGTCAAAATTCTTTTCGTTGTCTTGTTTCATACCACTCTGTTACGCTTGTAGTTGCTGTTTCGACTCAGTATATACAAAAAATGGTGCTCTTGGATTCCATTTTAACGCTAAATTTTAATCTATACATCAAAAATTGAAAACAAAACATCATCTTATACAAAAATCACCACTGCGTCACGTTTTTTAGGGACACAAAGTAAGACAACGAAAATAATTTTGACCCAATTGCTCAAATCGGACAGCAAACTAAAGCAACTGACAGTTGTGACCACAGACAAAAAAAGTTGTAGTTAATCATTTGGCCTTTTTGATCTGGTTCTTAGATCTCAGGGGCTACAGGAAACTGAATTATTTTGTATGGAAAAGAACTCTGATTTTTTTACTAATCACCCCATCCGTTTGTAGTAATAGAAAGAATCGTTCGTTATCTCCTTTACATCTATATTTTGTCAATTCGCTAAAAGCTTACCGCTCGCTTTTGGTGAGACGACATCCTTACCATTTCAATTTACAACCGAAAAAGAAACATTTCTGCAGCCTAAGCGTACATAACATTACTTTTTCAATGTTAAATCCCGCAAGCATTTTATTCCACGCATCTATAAAGCTTCGCGCCAAGAGCTAAAACGTCGTGAGTCCAACAAGTTTCCATATAAAGTTGGTGTTTTTGAAGTAAGGAGTTGAATAATAATAACGCAGGGTAAGCGACGCACGCATTGGTGTAACTACCCACTTAAATAAATGTGTAATTTGCTCATACGATATTATTGTTATCGCTTTTTCCATTTATTAGGATTTTGTTTTGACTGCGAAATTAGGGTTTATGGAGTTTTAACTGTTACGTGTTTAATATTGTTAATGAATGTTATTATTATTATTATAATTCAATTTATATTAAATCAATTTTATGTATTAGTTTTTTTAATACATCAAATGTTATCATATGTTAAACGAATTTAATCACAAATAGGTGGTTCAAAATTCTTTTCGTTGTCTTGTTTCATACCGCTT
>JALPQI010019046.1:0-26305 GCA_025490895.1 Thaumatotibia leucotreta
TAAAAGTTTAAATTAAACACTGCTGTAACGAAAAGTCGACTATAAGACGGGTTTCGTAACACTAGGCAATTTATGCAAATCATACTAGATAAACAATAAAGCAATAAAATTATTTAATCCTCAACTCAATTGCGAAAAAGACACTAAAAGTCCTCAAATAAAAATAACTGAGCAAATAAATCTACCTCAAATTGCAGTGCAAATTGCACCGAAATAAAATGGTAACGAGCAGTAAACGACCGAGACAGTTACTGAGAACATTTACGGCACTCAAATGACATGTTACGGTGAATTGACTTCAAACACCGGGTCCGGGATGTGTTATTTATGTGTCCGTTTGGCAAGTTTTGGCACCTGGGTACTTAGACAAGTTGCCAATCGCTAACGCTTAATCGTCAATCGTAAGCTAAGTAGGTGTGTTGTCTTTAAACCCTATGGTCTTACACATCAAACTATACATGATATCCATGACTGCATTTTAAGGTGTCTAATTGTCTACTTATACGCTTTCGATGCGAAGGTACACATGATATAAGTAGGTAGGTTGATATACTGTACAGATCTTGTCTATAATAACGGGGTGCGAGCAAGGCGATGGTGCCCGATCAATTATGGCACGTCTTCGATCCTCGCCCCTTAGTCGTCTGAAGTAACAGAAGTAAGACGATTTTTACCTGCAAGCTTGAAGAAAGTTAGTTGATAATTAATATTAACTATGATTCTAAAAATCTCTCTGAAGAAATCACTTTTCAGGACTTTGAAGGTCAATTTCTTTCAACAGGATGAGTTTGGGCGGCTATTAAAAAAATACATGTCTGTTATTTTAGAATACTTTATAACATCTATAAAAATCAATAAAATCGTAGACGTACCATGAGTTTTCAAGTAGATAGTATCGGTTACCTACTTTAGGTTTTAGACGCTCGCTCCAATAAATAAGTAAAATTATGATCCTACATTACGTATCGAGTAAAACCTAACGTATCTTTTACTTTTCAACTTGCAAATAAAGATTATTATTATTAAAAAAAAACTCATGTTACGGCTGTCTACACTACAGTCTGGCAAAAAAGAGTAGAAATTAAAAAGTGGCAACATTGTTGTGTCGTCCCGTTTTCTCACGCATATTGATTTGAAAGGGACGACACTACGACGTTGCTACTTTTTACTTTCTACTCTTTTTTGCCAAGCTGTACAAGGTGCCTAGACAAGTTGCCAATCGCTAACGATTAATCGTCAATCGTAAACGATAGGCAGCTTACTGTCTTTCTCGCACTAAATATGGAAGAGTGTCAGAGAGGAAAAACTACGATACCCTACTAAGCGTTTAGCGATTGGCAACTTGGCTAAGCATCCTGGGACCTTTCCTTGTAAGCGTAACCCTATTCGCTCGCTCTCCAAACTTGCAGCGAACGTACAAAACCACCTAATATCATCATTAATGATTGCGAGCTAATGCCCCATGATTAATGATAGCTTTATTGTCTTTAACGAGAGATATCGGCCACGATTTCTTAATTCTGTAATTAGATGTGAGGCAATGAATGATTGCTTGGCTGATAATCATTCGGTGTGATTTACCGACGAATGTGGCCCAGTTTTGGTGGTTGAAAATTGAGAAGTTATAGGGTCACGTGTTGGGCATAATTAGGCACGACTGCTCTTAATTATCTTTAATTCTGATGCCAAAAAATAAGATGGTATTTATTAGAGCGCTCCAATTGACTATACGTGGTTTTTATATTTGATGGATTGGTTGGAGCTTTCCTGCATAATATATTTGGTAGAGCTTAGATAATAGATACTAAAAATTTAAAATGTAATCGCTCTAATTTTACACAGATATATCTGCGATATCGTTCCATATTTTTTTTTGATATACCTACGTACAATAAGTGAAATGTGAAATGCTATAATATATAAGGTTACAATATACAGACTAGTGTGACGTGTGCAGCGAACACATATTTTGCATCTTATATAGGTATGACATATTTTTCACCATATCATTCTCAAAATATCTATACAGTCTTTTGAGCTCGACATATTTATTAATTCAAAATGTACCTATGCATACAGTCGTGGCAATTTGACGCGCCCGCAAACAAAATATTACCATAAAAAAGCCGTTTTCAAGCGAAATATAAAATAACTAAGCATTAATGATGTAACTAAAGACCGAAGAGCTGGCGACTTCCTCGCACAACGCATCAGTATTGCGATACAGCGAGGAAATGCCGCCAGCATCCTCGGTACAATGCCACAAGGGCCAATCTTAGATATAGGTTAGGTTAAGTAGATTAGTTAGATTTAATCTATGTACATAAATTGTAGTTTTGAAAATAAATATATAAAAAAAAGCATTAATTCAAAATATAATTTGATGAGATATGACGATTGCTACCTATATTCGATTTTAAAGTGCATTTAGACTAAACGAGAATTCGCTCATTCTATCCCCGACTCTACGAAATTCGTCCGTTACACAAAACGTGATTCGTCAAAATTTGTTGATTTCGTAGAGTGGGCGATAGAATGAGCGAATTCTTGTTTGGTCTAAATGCACCTATAGATGTTGCTAAGCATGCAACTGTAGAAAGAATATTATCACTAAATAAATGTCCTATCTATTATATCATTTATTTGCAATGTGCCTAATTGCCCATATACCTACTATTGTTTTTAACTCACTTTCACATATAAAGTAGGTAAGTAAGGTGGGGTAAGACGAAACGGTTTTTTTAATGGGGTTAAACAAAAAGCTACCTGTATACGCTGAGCCAGAAGGACGACTTTCTCACCTCATTAACCGTTTCATATTACCCCTTACCTTACCAATATTTCGTTATGTGAGTAAATAAAACATATGGTATATTATGGCAATTATTTAAAAGAAGACCAAAACCAATAATCTTGACTACTTTAACTACCTATCAATAAATTAATGGACATAAATATTTAAATAGACACTTGAATCTTTTACTAGTAAGTAGTAATTCACTTAGCAATTAAAGCCTAGAGCTTGATTGACTGTATAATAAATTTTGATTAATAACAGGACAAAAGCGAGTTTTTTTAGTGAAATAAATAACTCAATTATACGTACGTTATAATTATCGAAAAAGCGATTAATAATCAATAGCAAAAGAAAGTACAGTTAGTCGTGAGCCAAAATTAGACATGAAAATAATGAGCACATTAAGTGAAGCGAGTTAGCAGAGTTGTGGGGCCACGAAAACCGCGATATCGCGGGTAGAGAATATCACTACTAGTAGCCAGCCTACAAATAGTGGCTGCTGTGGCCGTATCATGAGTTGGAAAGAAAAGGATTACGTTAGGTTTTACTCCACACGTAGTGCATTCTATCGCGCTCGCATTGATACCTATACCTATTGGAGCGAGCGCGATGACCTAATAATAGTTTCGAACGGCATAGGTAACGTCTAGCTAAACAAAGTTAGAGGTTAACGTTAATAGCTATTTGTTATACCTACAAGGGTGCAAAGTTGTATTTTACCCGAGAGTATAAAATTGAAGCCCGAGCAAGCGAAAATAAAATACATACGAGAAGTAAAATACATTTGCACCCGTGTGTAACACAAAACTTTTCCCCTCAGTGTAGCGAGGAAACTCAAAAAAGGTAATTATTTGTTCACATTACAATCATCAGATTAGTTATAATAATTTTCGAAACCCATCATATATTTAATGCAAGATTTTGCTGCAGTAAACTTAGCACGAAAAAGTAACCGCAGCACGATTTTAACACATTCCTGTAGTTGCACACCAATTCCAATGCATTAAATCATTCTCATACATTATTTTTACAAAATTGTAGCAGAACACTCTGAAAGTTGTTTATTTTACTATTTTTATGCGTGTCCGAGTCGGTGAATAAAGAATGATGATAACTTATAATAGGTATTCATTGACAATGTTGAAATTTTCTGCGTTTTGTGATTGCGTCTAAGTCACCTTATTCACTAAAACGAAGGTTACTTATGTAATTTTAAGATTTATGTGTTAAAATCCTTATATTATAAAAGTTTTTTATTTTCACTAAATTCTAGACTCTAACAAATTATTTAATTATAATTAATGCGGAACGACTCATTCATGAGCATTTTACGTTTTGTTGTCTGTTAACGTTACGCTCCAAGGTCATTACTTTGCCTCACATGTGAATAAGATGCGTTTTTACCCGCTCGTATTAAAAGAAAAACGAACGCTTTACGAGCTAGTTACGGGAAAAAAATATTTTTATTTGCGGCCGACGCTTCGCACCTACTTTTTTTGTCAGGCTATAGATACTTACATATTACCCGTTAAATTCAGAAAAGGTACCTACCTAAAAAATCCACGCCGCCTATTCCATGGCCCAACAGAACAAGTTGCGTAGATATCGAGTCGTGACAGATGCTCAGACGCGATCGTGTGAATTTGATATGAAATATTGAACGAGCCGGTACTGGTAGCCTACAGAAGCAAAAAGTATTAAATCCTTAGGAATGTGCTGATGGTACCTACCTACTTATTTTTTATTAGTGTATATAGTAAGTATAAGTATGCTACGGTAAGCAACGGGGGCTATTCGGCCATTGCCTCATCTTCAGTAAGGTATCAGATCTATTTGTGTCTAGAGACGTATAGTTTAAGATTATGTTACGTATCACAAATGACAATGATATGAGTATAATATGACTTTGCGCTTACATCTCAAATATAAGCATAATTCTCGTATGATTTGATTTGATTCTGCTATCATTGTGATAGTAAAACACAAAATATTGTTTAGGTACATACCTTATAAACAATGATATGTCATTTCGAAAAGATAATTTTACTAAAAATATAGGTAAGTAAATTACTTTGTTTTATTGATGATAGTATTGATAGTAAAAATATATTATATTTCTTTTTATATTTATAACTACCTACTAACGCGCCCAGTTCAACATGTTTATCGTCTAATGTCCCTATTCGGAATCCTGACTAAGAAAAAACACCTTAATTTTGAAATTTATTCGTATTTCGACACTGCCTAACATGTACGGTAAACGGTAATATATGGTATTGCTTATGTATGACAAAGATTGACTACATTGCAAAATATTTGCGCTATTTGACTTGCAATAAAATATATTGCTTCTTTATTTGGCCGTACCATCAATTACCATCCAAAACTAGTTTGGATTGCCGTTTGACATGACAAGTTACACTATGCGAAGTATGTAACTTGTCCATAGATATATAAATATTACGGATTGAACATGAATGAATGAACATTGCTAATTTGCTATACATTTGTGACATTGCCCGCAAGCTTTGGGCCAGAGCGGCCGAAAATTGTGAGCAATGTCGTGCATTTGGAGAGGCCTTTATCCAGCAGTGAACGCAGGTAGGCTGATAAATTTATAATGATGATTGATAATGATGAAGACACCACGTAATGGGTGTTCTTTACTTGACATGCTATCTTTAGTAGGTATTCGTTACATTCAAACCATAAATTATTAGAATTTCTATTTTGTGAACTTGCAATAGCCGCCGGTTTTGAATGTGTGTTTCACACTGATAGATAGGCACGCCATTTTCTATGACAATCGTGTGTGTGTATCTTGTAAATACGAGAAGTGCACTTCAATAAAATTACAGTTTCGTCATAGCGGCAGTGTCTGGAATGTTATATTAGTCTATGCTTCTGACAAGTGACAGTGATACAAAGTCTTGTCGTCTGCACTATGTTAGACGGTTTCGCAAACTGACTTGTTTGTCTCTTCCAGTGTTTTCGTATAGAAATGCTTTGACTTAACCTACCCATTCCTGTAGTAAATTAATAATAAATCCATTTTAGTATCTACTTATTTTGGCCAATTTCATATTAAATTATCTTGTCTTGACTTCTGACTCTCAATTAACACATCTAAGCGTTTTCGTGACATCATGTCAAGTTTTCAAATTACAAATCGAAACGACTTGGTAGTAACTTTTAAAATTCAACGATTCGTGAGTAGAAAATATTTATAATTTAATGACATTGACTGCACGACTCGACCCTGGATGCCTACCGTGAATTTAGAATCGTAAATTTCAAGCATGTCTCTGTCACTCCAATAAAGGCGTCGTTAGAGTGACAGGGACAAAAATGCTATACATTTTCGATTTATAAAGTTTGCGGTAAGTTCTTTAGGTATAGCTTATGCATGTCCTTGTATTACCTACAGCAACAGAAACTAAGAAAGAACTTAAAGAGTACTCGCAATTACTTAGTCGCTTTATGTAAAAAGCTACAGAAAATAATAAAAAGGCGTCAGGAAATGACCGTCATAATCGCAACATCGCTAAACCGGTTAACTAAACTGTCCATGCCCCGCAATCTCGCAATTTTGTCAAAAACAAGCATTAATATCAATACGGGGCAAAAAAGGCCCGTAACATCCTGCGGGTCCCAGTTAACCCTTTCATGGCTGTTAAATTTCTTTTGCAGTCATTTCCCGTGCATTATCCCGCTAAAATCATAATGGAGGTACACAATGCCCGTCTCATTAATGTTTGGGTTATATTAAAATGTAACATTTTAGGGTTAAGTGGGGACGGTTGGGTGTGCAGTTTTTTTTTTATTTGTAGATATTTATTATTTATTTATGGGTGATTTTGAATTGTATTTGCAACTGGTTTTTACTTTCACATTAGGTAAAAATATAGATATAAGTAGTATCAGTAACTACAGAAACCAAATTAACAAAGGTACTTTTATTACGTTTATCTAGGCAGCATTGTAATTTGTCAAATAGACGATATAATACTTGAAATCGAATGGCATAAATATTATACGTTGTCTGCGGAATAGAAAAACAGTTTCATTACAACATCGATAACCGATGTTCTAATGGAATTCCATACAATATTATGCCACTAGTGCTTTTTTGATTTATGTGGCATACGATACGACAGCTTGGTATTCTATTCAGCCGCCAACTTGTTTTTTTTCTGTTTTAGATAAAGTTATGTACCTATGCAACTGTGCGTAATTAGGTATTATCACTCTCATGTGATGCTTTTATGAAACTCACCTGTGTGCTTTTGTGAAACCACACTCGTGTGTAATGCCTCTCATTATGCACCACCCACATAAGTAACTATTATGCACACGATTTAGTATTTTATTAATTAAAACTACCTAGGATACCCTTCATACCATAGGACATTCTTTCGCAATACGACCTACCCGTTGTCGTGTATTCGTGAGTACTAAGCAACAATATTAAAATAGATAGCAAATAATATAAAAAAGATGTAAAAAATGTCATAATTATCTACGTGCATTCATTAACAAACTCTTCAGGGCCGCTTCGGGACTTTGAAGTATTCAGAAGGGTTAAAGTTTTGAAAGGGTTGAATTTTAAGAACGAAATGAATTTTGTACAGCTAATAAATTTAATATTTGAACCCTTATCAAGGAATTATTTTTTTACAAAGTAGTCCCTTAAATATTTGAATGCAAACTAAATTCAATATATTAACTATGTAGATATTATTTGAAATTTTCAAGCATCTACCTAAATTCAATGTTTGTTTATCATTCATATTATGGATCGTGGATGTATGTACAGTCGAGTGCATTAATATATAGACACATTTGTAAGGGATCAGTATGGAGAAGTGTATACATATTAATGCCCTTGACTGTACTGTACTTACATCCATGACGTTGTTTATTTGCTGTTTTAATAGTGTTAAAATATCATTTTAGTAACATTTTTTAGTAACATTTTTTAGCCCTGGTACTTATTTCTATAGTAGATTCTAGTAAATACCTACCGAAACATTCAGATTTTCATATTTATGATATAAATAAACATATTTTATACCTAAGTATACGCCACTTAAGCTACGAACTTGGGCTAAGTCGGACCAAATGGCGATTCTCATTATAATAATGACTTTCACCAACAACGGACCTTTTTCTTCAAAAGTCGCATTAACGTACCGACAACAGAACAACGCTTTCAGCCTAATATTCCTTTTTAAGATTAATCTGGGAGCACTTTTGTAAGTATAATGATAAAGAAAGTGGAATCCACTGTAAAATGTATACTTTGCTGGAGGTATCTACTTAAGATAGCGGTAATATCTACTTTGAAAAACCTCGTATCTCACACCACTAATAAAAGGTCTAACAAAAATAGTAAGTGATCCGTTTAAAAGGCTATTCAGTATCAAGTTTTAATTAGTAAAATATAGAGCAAAAAATAACGTTTTTCTATTGACGGTTGGCCTATTTCGGAGACCAAAATGTAAGGCTATATTACCGAAATTAATTAGCATAGAAAACGGCACTTCCCTTTAATGATTTTTTCGCGGCAGGGTCAAACCAAAAAGCTAGTAACTTTGACGATAGATATATTTTTTTATTAGAGGGTTATCGAATATCAAAAACTGTTTTGTTTTTAAATGAATAAGATAATACTTGTTGATAATTACATTACTTTACATTACATATCTTGGGACGTCTTACACAAATCACTGTAAGTTCCACAGTAAGCTCAATAAGCTTGTGATGACGGTAATACCAAGCGACGATATATATAACAGATAGATTACACATATAGACAGCTCCAACTAAGGAACAAATATTCAAATAATTATTTGTGATACCTAAATAAATGCACAAGTAATGCCCTCGCCGAGATTCGTTCCCGTAACCTCCAGTCTCGCAGGCATTGTCACTAGCAAGTCTAGCAACTTGGCTTCGGAGCCTGTCGAACCTGGGTCCTCCAGCTTCGTAGGCAGGCCACTACCAAATAGGTTACGGAGGCCGTCAACTGATAAGATAAGCTACTTAGATAAAAAAAACAGTTAAAGAGGATTTCGTATTCGTCTGCCACTACAGGTCGTTAGGCTAGCAGTAGGTGCGCAGTATTTGCATAGCTCATTACGTTGCATCCATATTTAATTAGGATATTTTCTTCCTTTCGTTATAAAACGTGGATACCTACTATACCTAAGATTTATTGAAAACATTAAATTGCAGGAACATAGGTACTCGAAAGTTGCTGAGACATTTCATGAGAATTTAATACCTAATAAGTTCCCATTGAGAATATTTCCAAGATAACTTATAAAAATGTGTTATAAATAATTATTTTATATCGCAAATAAGTAAGCAAGGCAGGAAATATAACTCCTAAGGCGTGTACTATGCACTTGGCTCGATTAGATTATTTGTTAAATTTAGATTCCCGAGAACATTATCTATGGAAGCTTCGCAACTTCTCCTCAGTATATATCGATAATAATAACTACCTATTTAAAATCACATTTCATCAAGTTAAAATGATCTTACTAAACGACTTAGAAAGTGGCATTAGAACTTAAACCGACTTTGAAAGTGTCTCACTGAAAAATTTTTCAAAAGCATACAAACAACATTATATGTATGAAGGGTCCACGGAAAACACATGTCCAGTGTTTAAAAAATCAGGGCAAATTAACACTTTATGTTGTTAAAAGTAAGGTTCTGTAATTTGAATTGACTAGACATGATCTTTCCATGGACGCTTCATATATATACTTATGTATATCTGTGCAAAACCCGCCATATCAAACCCCATCAAACGCGCTATCATCACAAATCTATTATTATGACCCCTCACACCATGCTAAAAAGACCTCCCGTTCCCTATAACTTTCCATATACATTTACCCTCGCAAGCAACAATTTTTCTTCAAAAACTGACCTTAAGAGCTGTACTGTAATATTTGTATGCTCAGAAAACTATACGAATTACAATATAGTAACTACTTTTATAAATAATCGTTCCAGGGATTGACAACTAATAGAAGATAAATGTAGTACCTAATTGTGTCAGAATTGTATAGTACGGGACACTGTTACACTTTTTGCATCTCTTCTTAATAATGTGTTCATCGCACCGCTCGCCACCGACTGGGCGCTCATCCTCACACCTTGCAACCTAAACGGTCGCGCACCGTGCGGTTTCAGAGGAACTTCCTCCCGCGGACGGTCCGTCTGTGGAATGAGCTCCCTGCCGAGGTTTTCCCGTTGGACTACAGTATGGGGTTCTTCAAAAGAGGAGTGTACAAGTTCTTATTGGGTCGGCAACGCGCATGTGACACCCCTGGGGTTGCAAGCGCCCATAGGCTACGGTGACTGCTTTCCATCAGGCGGGCCGTATGCTTGTTTGCCACCGACGTGGTATAAAAAAAAAAAAAATGTGAGATACAGGCTCTTAAAAAGAATTATATGAGATCCGTGTTTTTAAAAGGAGTGACGATATTTTACAATATTTACACCATAAGGATGGCGGTAATCACTAAAGATTTTTTTGCACAGATTTTATCATTCGACTATTGATCTAGTATCACTATATCACCACACGTCAGTTATTTTTTCATGTAACGATTCCTTCTGGCTTTTAATGAGCTTAAGATAAAGCCTATCTATACCATTCGTAAGTATAAAAAAAAGTAAGCAAATATTGCTGACTTTCCATAGCTTTTGACGTCTCGTGAAACACGTTCGCAGATATATTTTTACGTTAATACCAATAAATATCAAAAAAATTAAGTAAAAATGTTAACTCAAGGTTTAAAGTTGTAAATTGGTAATAAAATGAAGATTGTGTTCTAAAAGTGCGTGATTATGGAATAAGGTGCATTCAGACCAAACGAGCATTCGCTATTCTAACCCCCTACTCTTACGAAATTCGATCGTTACACAAAATGTGATTTGTTGATTTCGTAGAGTGGGGGATAGAATAGCGAATGCTCGTTTGGTCTGAAAGCACCTACAATGGAAGTTTTTAGGTTTGTTTACATTTAAGTACCTATAGATATAATTAAACGGTTAAACTCACGTGAATATCGCGCGACATTTGTTCCGGAGAGCCTAGATCTCCATTAAAGCACTGAACCCACGTTCACGCCAAGCGACTCTTAAATCGACTTAAATTGAATTATTGTTTTTTTTTTTTGGTTTTCTACTGACAAATGGTATAAAAAGGAAAGCTCAAAGTACAGTGGTCATGGTGTGTAGTAGGCATTGTCACGCGATACGTGAATTATAGGGAGACGTCCCACATTAGCATCTTCTGTCTCAAGTGGAGGTCATTTTGATAACATCTATAGAAGCCTCGTGTTTTGGCAGTCGTTTCATGCGATAAAACATTTTTAGGTACCAGGGTGCTTAGCCAAGTTGCCAATCGCTAGCGCTTCATCGTTAATCGCAGCTAACTGTCTTTGTCGCACTAATATGAAAGAGTGACAGAGAGGGAAAACTACGTTACGCTACTAAGCGCTAGCGTTTGGCATCTTGGCTAAGCACCCTGTTTATTATTTTGCTTATATATATGAAGTGTCCACGGAAAGAACATGTGTAGTCAATTCAAATTACAGAAGGAAAAACCAGCTTACTTTTAACAGAATAAGGTGTGAATTTGCCCTGGTTTTTTAGGCGCTGGACATGTTTTTTCTGTGGACTCTTCATATATACCTAAGTAATGTGGAGATGTTGTTTGTTGCTATACAATGTATTTATACCTACTGCTACTAAATATATGTATGTACCTATAGTATGATGTAGTTATTTATATTGGTAGTTTTGAAATAAATATGTGCCACCGAGTTTCTTTCCGAAAAAGAAAACTTATTTTCGTGTCAGTGGTGGCATAAACTAACTATAGGAAACCATTGGTAGATTCAATTTTTTATAATATTGACGTTTAAAAGAACAATTTGAAGTGCCGCAAATGAATAAACTTTATTTTGTTCATAAATTATATATGTACACAGTAGTAAAAGTATACGTATACATAGTAGAGTGTTACTCCATAAAACACAATTTAATATACCTACCTATTTCATTAAAAAAATATTTTTTATTTTCCATAAAAAAATATTTTGTTTGTTTGGCCATTTGAATGACCACTAAGTAGTAAGCACTACTTTAGTTTTATTATTTGCGAGGTAAAAAACTACCCTGTCCCTCGTTTCTACCGTGCATTATACAAACCCCAGATTTTGTCAAATATTCTCATTAAGGCACGTCCAATAGGGGCGCTCAGATATTATTTTTAATCCCTTGATGGCCCCCAGATTTCATTACGAGGGTTGATTAAAAGGGTGGCGATTGATTTTTTCGACATGCCCGGCTTATGTGATATCTAGCTACATATACATATGGCTAAGGGTCATGTAGTATGAGACAGCCGCTTCTTTCTGTGTTCAGAAGCTTAAATGTATAAACATTTATATGGTATTTTTCATCAGAACCTACTCTTACCTAATAAGAATGGTTCAATTTTTTTGAATAGTTGTGATATCTATTCGGACTCTGCAGAGACAGTTAAGTTTAAACAATGGTTTGGTTTAGTTTAGTTTTAGAGGGTGCCTATTATCTACCTATTCAAAATTGCAAGTAGGTCCTTTCCAACAAGTTTTAAAGATGTCACTGTTTTATATCATGCATAAGTTTTTGATTGAAATTATCTATATATTCAAGTGTTTAAAATCCCAATGAGACAGAAACATAATATATGTAGCTTCAAAATTATAATAATATATCTATTCATTAATGACGCCGCAATCCAAAATACTACCTGGGGCCTATTGCATAAGAAATTACAACTAATATTACAATCATATTACAAGTCTCATTCTATCTCTCTTACTAGAAAGTTCAAAGCATGAAGTACTACATTCAAATTATAACAAGGTAACATTTTGGATTGCTGCGTTATTGCTTATCATCAACGATATTAGCAAAGCTTTCATTACGTAGATTCATGTAGGTATAGTCCATTTCAAATACGAAGGCCCGATGCCACTCGAGACTTTTGTCATTTAATTGGTCCACTACAAATTGGCACGTGTCGTACACCGCTGTTTGCAAAAAATATCACACCACATAAACGTCAGGCCAGGTATCGTTCGTAATCACTGATCCTATTTTTGACGCCTAATGACTTTGTCAAGTGGAGTCGGGCCTTCGTATTTGAAATAGACTTTACCTATAGGTTTCTCACCGTTTAAAAATGTCCCCCACGGGTGACCCCAACCATTGCTGCGTGCTCAAAAACGCCTAATTGGTAAATAAGGGTCCTGATTTTATTTACTCACAGGAGCACTTAAAAATGCCTATTCCTCCTTGGGGATTTCATTACGGCTTTGATTGCACTTTTTATGTCGTTTTTAGGGAGGTTGAATGGTATCACAATAGAACTACGAACAAATAAAACATGGAAGCCGCACGCCATACTAAATTGCCTTTCAAAAACGGTCCTGATTTTTTGTTGACAAGTGTCACCCCCTCTTCAATGCATCACGGCAATGAATTTCAATGTCAACCTAAGTTTCAATGTTAAAAGCCGCCATTTAAAAATAGTTGTGATTGGTCCGTCGAAGTTTTGATTGGCTATATTCTATCAACATTTGTCAAAGATGTTGCGCCAAAATATGCGTAGTGTTAAGAAAAGCGCTATGTCCTGCCCATCTTGGCGCAATTGAACAATTGTGTTTGGGGGCATTTTTGAGCTGGCAATAGACGTCCATGTTATACAAGGTGGAAGTCGACGAGGGACCTTTACGGAAATGGGAGATAGTTAAGGCTATACTGAGCAACTTTTACTATGGGACCAACCCCGAAATCGTAAAAAAAAAACTTATCCATACAAAAAGGTACGGCATGTATACACACAATGTATGAAAGTCATTTTTTTTTGACGATTTCGGGGTTGGTCCCATAGTAAAAGTTGCTCAGTATAGCCTTAACTGTCTCCCATTTCCGTAAAGGTCCCTCGTCGACTTCCACCTTGTATATGGTCGTAGCAATAGAGCCTAAGTAGCACAATCTCGGGTTTGGCTGCTTTAGACGCAAACGAATAGTAGTGTCAAAAATGTATGGATTTAAAAATCAGGAGGCTTAGCCAAGATGCCATTCTGCAATCGCATATGATAAGCGATAAGTCACGTGACTATAATGTATGGAAATGGTCACGTGACTTTTCGTACGAATCTGTAATTGTCGTACATTATATCCCCATTGCTTATCGTATACGATAGCAGAATAGCATGTTGGTTAGTTTTCCGTGTGGTGACGGCATTGCCGTGTGGTGACGGCAGTAAGAATACATTTGTCACCATCCCAACTCCTCCTGCGGGTGTCGTAAGAGTCGACTAAGGGATTGAAGTGTCTGACCATTATTTGATAAAACATTGATGATGGGCAGCAGCGTCATCATAGTGGACACATTACTGCGATCGCCAAACCGCTTGCCCAGCGTGGTGATTATGGGCATTTACCTCCTAATGCGTCCATACGCATAGTTAAAAGGAGAGGCCTACGTCCAGCAGTGGACTATCATAGGCTGATGATGATGATGATGATGAAACATCATTTAACTGCAGGCCTAACCTAAGTTCATTCCATGTTGTTCTCAAACTGAGATTGTGAAAGTAGGGGGGACTGTGTGTAGGGGCGTAGGTAATTCTATTTTTAATAACATTTGTAAATGTCTTTGATTTGTAAATTAAATCTAATTTTAATCAACGAAAAATAGAAAACATTTAGGAAACAAATAGACTCTCCTTGCAGTTGGATTACGTTCCAACGTACATTTAATTTAAATACAAAATTGATTAATTTACCACTCTGTCATTATTTCATTAAAATGAATGATGTTGCTTTTTAATTATATGTCAAAAAATCTAAAGAAAAAGGAAAAAAAAATGAGTAACTTGTTACAAGCCATGTCTTTATTAAGGTTCATTCAGACCAAATGAGCATTCGCTATTCTAACCCCCTACTCTACGAAATTCGATCGTTACACAAAACGTGATTCGTTGATTTCGTAGTGGGGGATAGAATAGAGAATGCTTGTCTGTTCTGAATGCACCTTTACAAGCCATCTCAATACGAAGATGACCTAAGACGGCGACTAAAGCACACAATGTCGGAGAAATGCTCATACATTCCCGAAGTCATAACCCCCCCAATAACCGTTTACGACGTGATGTAACGTCGGCGCCAGTTAAATATACCCGCGCACAGAGGTCACGGTAGTAGCTAAAATTCTAATAAATTGATGATCTACTTTGACGGCTTTTTTTAGCAAGGAGAGTAGTTTATACTACGTAGTTTTAGAAAACATAAAATATTTGGCATGTGTGGGAATAAACATCTTTGGTATAAGCTTTCAAAGTTAATATACTGCATGACGCTCCAACGCGTTATCTAAAAGTGCAATATTTACTCGTCGTTTTAAAATTGATTATGTACATGACTGTTTTAGTGAAAGCTATAATTATTTAAATGGAGGTACACAAGGATATTGTCTATCGTTTTTAATAACATTTTATTATTTTCCCTGTCGCTTTTTTATTATAATATTTATTTTACGCGAGCCATCAAAACAATCAACGACGATTTCGATTTGAAAAATATTTCGAAGCTTTTAGTTTAGAAACCCTTCGAGTCCTTTAATGATTCATATGTCGTTTTGTAGCCTAGAAAGTGCTTTATCGTGAGCAAGTTATAATTCTACCGAAGATTGCCGAAGGTCTTGGCGGTAGCCTTTTTACGAAACTGAAATTTAAGGACAAATAAGCGTACTTAATGATTTTTAAGAGCGAGGAGGGGGGAATTCAATTGCTCGCTCTCACGTAACTTGTTTTTAGGGTTCCGTAGTAAACTAAGAACCCTTATGGTTTCGCCATGTTCGTCTGTCCGTTTTCCGCACCATAGCTCAATGGCCGTTAGTACTATAGTGTGGGGTATCGTTGAATAGGTCTTTAAAAAAGAATAAGGGTCCCAAAAGAAAGTTTTTTTACCCACAAAATTTCAAGAATAACAAGTAACACTGATTTGCTCATTAGATTTTTGCTGACATCCGATCTATACATAACTGGTTTACGAAATTTACCTCACAAAAAGTAGGAATCTTTATTTAAAGCTTGTATTTCGCTTATTACAGATCAAATACAATCATAATATAACATTACGTACTGTTTTTTAGACTTTTATTGCGACTTTTGAATTTTAAGCACTGTTCTTTGAACGCCTGACCACTGTGCCGCGGTTAAGTCGTCGGCTCTGGACGTCGCGCGCTAATCTTATTGCCTGTAGTGCGTCAGTGCGCGTCGGATTTGTATAGAGCTGTTAGTCATCATACGATTTTTTTTTAAGTTGTACTTTTTTCTGCACTTTTTTTCTTATCATAATCATGGAGCCTTTCCATCCTGTGTTACATATTAGTTTTTTCAAAGAAAATTTCTTTACTCTGACTTATTCTAACAATAGTATAAAATAAAGTCACTTTTTCTGTCCCTATGTCCCTTTGTACGCTTAAATCTTTAAAACTATGTAACGGATTTTGATGAGATTTTTTTTTAATAGGTAGAGTAATTCAAGAGGAAGGTTTTTATGTTGGTATAGTACCCGTGCGCAGCCGGGGTGGGTCGCTAGTTCTAACATAAATCACTACCTCTTTTGGTTGTGACGGCTGATGTCCTACATTTTTCATTTATGATTATTGAGAGGTTTTCAGCACAGCTTCAAAAACTATAATGACCTGGATGTCTTATGCGATATACACATAATGTTGGCGACTAAAACACATTATATCAGAGTAATGCTCATACATTCCCGAAGTCATAACCCCCCAATAACCGTTTACGACGTGATGTAACGTCGGCGCCAGTTAAATATACCCGCGGTTAAGTCGTCGGCTCTGGACGTCGCGCGCTAATCTTATTGCCTGTAGTGCGTCAGTGCACGTCGGACGTATATAGAGCTGTTACTCGTCAGAGAACACACAACAACGAATACGACAGTATTTTTTCAAGTTGTACTTTTTTTTTGTAATAAACACAAATCAAAATATAAAACTTCAACTCAAATTGTCTTATTAAATACTTTTTAAGTTGTGCTTTTAGAGTAGTTTACACATTTTTAAGTAGTTTAAGTTTATGTTTAAAATAAATTGAAATATTAGATGTCATGTACCAAAGAAAAATATACTAACCCAAAAGCGTTGTTCTCGGTATTTTTCTTTTGTATATGGATATGACATCTAATTTTAAAATATATACAATGTTTTAATTGTTTGCAGGTTAGAAACTGAAAAATAAATTTTGAAAAAAAAAATGTATAACTCAACTTAATGAATTGACCCAAAAAAAGGCTAGAAATTAGTGTGAAAACTAATGATATGACCAGGGATCTCATGTACTAAAACCCAGGAGGAACTTGTTATAAAAGTGAGAAATGCTAAAAACGTGAATGATAATCAGAGTGCTCTTTTAAACTACAAAACTGATAGGCAGATAATTTCACCTTAAAGGAAAAACGATTGCAAAAAATCATATTAACAGCTCTAGCTACATCTTCAGCATATTTCAAATCTCTGATCGTGTCTTGAGTGATCCAGGATTACCGTCCATACCTTTCATTTCACATGTTTGCAGTTTAATCCTTATAATACAATATATAAGGTTGATTTTACTAGCAAAGGTATAGCAATTGACTTGTATCTCGTCCAAGCAATACATCTATATTGACATACCGATGTTTTACGATACTGGTACTAGATTTGTCCATGGCTTCGACATTTTAATGGATATATTTATTAGTTTGCCATTAAAAAACAGAGTAGGCCAGTAGGAATATATCTTGAATATTTTATTGAAGATAGGTTACGAAAATAAGTATGGTGAGTTCGCTTCGCAGTTCATTGATTCAACCAAAAATAGCAAGCACTGTTATTAGGTAGCTTATTGATAAGTTGGAGCACATATTAATTGCAAAAAAGATACAGTTTACATATAATTCAGATTTCTATTTCTATGGCCGGAATCACACCTCTTGTCCATTAATCACGTCTTACGATTTTGGCCTGTTTTAGAAAATGGTGATATTTGGTGATATTTTCTGGACGAATTTACGTACGTTTTTGTCAACTAGAAGGTAAATTTCGCAAGTTTTAAAACTTAGTATTTAATAAGTGTTTTATAAAAAAGTAAAGATTTATTTTTACTGGCTATAATGTTGTTCAGCAGATACGAGAGTAACAAAAAAATACACACGTGATTTGCCCGATGACCCCCCCTCCCCTATGGTGATAATTGGTGATTTTTTCTTGACGACACTTCTACTCCTACAAACATGTGCAAGATCATTTCCTTAAGTTTCTCAATATACCTACAATATTTTATTATTATTGATTGTTTTTTTGTATTACATTGCATCACATCACAAATTGTAGGTACGCTATGTTATCGGCGATATCGCTCTACTATTTTGCTAGTAACATCACGAACCATCAAATATCGGTCTGTCATGGCACTCATGACAGCAGGATGAGCCCTCCATCAAATTACATTCATAGTATGTCAGCAAGAATGATTATTATAAATCCCCCTTATTAAAAACTGCCATTCATACACATTCATAATCCCGCCATTACAACCGGTTCGATTCCCGGTCGTATAATTGAAACCGAATCCTACGCACCCTCTGGGACGTACATAAGGGGCTGAATCGAATTTACTATCGTCACATTAGTGGATGGTGTTATGCAAAATACCAAATCAATATACAGCGTGTAAGTCTGGCGAATCTCTTATCGGGGGTTAGTTTAGGACTTAGGACATAATAAGTAATACATTCTGATAACTTTTCTTAAAATTATAGCAACAAAATTATCCATACAAAATAATTCGGTGCGCAATGTAGATCAAGACACTCAAGTTAAACGCTCGTTGACAGCTAATTTCAAAAGATGACATAATTGCCATATCAATCTTAACAAATGTTCGAATCTATATTCATCATCATCATCATCATCAGCCTATGATAGTCCACTGCTGGACGTAGGCCTCTCCTATTAACTATGCGTATAGACGCAATAGGAGGTAAATGCCCATAATCGCCACGCTGGGCAAGCGGATTGGCGATCGCAGTAATGTGTCCACTATGATGACGCTGCTGCCCATCATCAATCTTTTATCAAATAATGGTCAGTGACACTTCAATCCCTTAGTCGACTCTTACGACACCCGCAGGAGGAGTTGGCCAATCTATATTGCTGTTCCAAAATCTTTAAAAAAATCTGTGGGGTCATAATTAAGTGTAACTTAAAAAAAACCTCGAGATCCATGATCACACTAATGTATCCCATGCATGGTTTAATTTATCGTCCGTATTAGATTTACACACGGTATAATTACAAATGTCGTTCCTTGCTATCCAATTTACACAGAAATAACACAAGTCATATTGCTCCCACTAGGTACGAGTTGTGGTATATATTTCTATGGAAAAGATTATGCACTACTTTTGCACTATTTTTTTTCCATCATTTTACTGGATGGTGTTATGCAAAATTCCTAATTGATTTTAAATGTGTACTTAAAATAAACTTCTTAGAAGGTACAGTTTTTTGTCTGTGTTTTTACCTTGATGGTAACTAATCATGCATTTGTGTTTTAATTTACCTGTCGAATTAGCTATTGTTTTCAATCTTCGTTAGTCTTTCCCAATACTTACCTATTATAAAACTTTTTGAAAAGGAAATCAAACTTCGCTAGCTGCCTTGATGATTGGAGATAGTAACGTTCAGAGTGTTCTAGTAACTTTATTTCTACGAAAAATGTTAGTTGAAATAAGTTTTCAAACAATGGCATAGGCAGTTCCTTGGCTAAGATATAGTAATACAGACACTTTCCAATAAATATACCTAGATAGGCAGCGAGTAGAGCAGTGAGGAAAAATAATAAGACAGAATAGATATGTAGTTAGCAATTATACAGCTGATGCTGTCAAATATCAACAAAATTTTATTAAATTCAACCCCGACATAAAACACCGCGTTTGCATTTCATAATACCGTGCCAAAGTGCACTTGTCAATACGTCCGACCATACATAACTACACGCCATCTATTCAAATATACTCAAAACTCATAGCATACCAGGCTTTACAGTGTCATGAATAAGGTTTATATTCGCGTGGTTCCGTTTTGTTGAAATGTATAATAGTTTATAGTTTGGTTTCTGGCAACGGGCACACTGCCATTTTGTAATCCTAGAGCTAAAGTGCACTTTGTCAATACGAGGGGCGATTACCGCTCCATGTATTTACTTTAAGCTCCGCTGTGGGTTTTGGCAGCTTTGTGTAGATATTTACATGTAGTAATCGAATTGGGCGGTAAATAATGTGACACGTGCACAAGTATTGGTAAGTACCTATCTATCTAATGTTTTAAAGGACTAATAGGACTATGTGTCAAAATGGGCCAAAATCCAAAAGAGCTGGGAGCAGTTCATTTCATTCTATAGGTGCAAAGTTGAATTCCATTGGATAATTTTACATGAGTAGGTACGAAGTTCTGCGGGTACTCTCTAAGTAAATCACTGTCGTCCAGACACCAATCATTATAGTATTTACTCTGACTAATATACAAATACATATCTCACGTTGACGTTGGTAGACGTTGGTGATCTTGGTCCTTTTTTCTTTGGCATATGACATCCAAAATGTATAACAAATATCTCAGTTTTGCAATGGAATTAAACATAGCGCCCATAAAATGAAATGAAATAAATGTATGCCTACATAATGACACAACTTTCAACTTTGTTGGTTTTTGATCCATTTTCCATGGAACGTTGCCCTTAGTCCTTCACTGTTTTAATAAGTTATGTAGGTAGTTAATTATTTCTAAAATAATGGTTTCTACACTCAACCAATTTGAACCTGAGGTTACTCAGGAAATCTGTTAAAGTGACGTATTAAAACTGATTTAATAAGATTTTACAAAAATCCTTACACCTTGATATTTCGACACGGTATACGACACGGTATTAAGTCATATTACAATTCACAATTCATTTTCTACGATTAATCAAGTAATATTTTCTGTCCAAAGAGCAGGTAATAAAGTGCCAATTTCAAAAACAAATATCTTAAATCCAATCACTTTAAGCCCCAGAAAGTTACCGTTTGTTCAGCAATTATGTACGTCATCTTAGGCCGTGGGTTCCTAAAGAGGGTACTTAGATTTAAATGGCGATCGATGTTGCTTCGATCGGCATCGCTTAAATACCAAAAATTGAAGAATAAATTGAGGGGTTACATTTCGTATTTATTGTCAACTTCGAGAAATACGCAAAATTGATTTCACTTCGATTTAGGACACGAAAAAAAACATATATCTCTACTTTTATGTAGGTATCTATATCCCTACGTAGCATTATATTAATGGCTTCTTAAGATGTTACTGGGAACATTTTTCCGTGGTTATAATTTAGGTGCTCTGTTCCCAAAAAAGAATTATCATTCATAAAAATGAAAAGAATTTCAATTATTGATCTTAATTTTTAATAATTATAAAACTATTTTAGTATGGGCTTCTACCTTCATATAGAAGCGACACTGTGGGAAATAAAAATATCAAATTATTTATTAGTACCGGCATTAAAATTATGTAAAAGTCGGTTACACATCATGTACTCATTCTTACTTCTAACTGCTACTTCTATCACCCCGCGGCTTATCATATACTAGCGACCCGCCCCGGCTTCGCACGGGTACTATACCTACATAAAACCTTCCTCTTGAATTACTCTACCTATTAAAAAAAATCTCATCAAAATCCGTTGCGTAGTTTTAAAGATTTAAGCGTACAAAGGGACATAGGGACAGACAAAGTGACTTTATTTTATACTATGTAGTGATAGTGATATTTTTTTTCTTCTTACGCTTTTTCCTCAACTGCTGTTTTGATACTTTTAGATTTAAAACAACTGACATGAAGCGAGTCTATTATTTATCATAATCCACGTAGATATGTTCTGTAAATGATTACTTAAACCGATGGAACTCGCTCGTGAATCTCCAATTTACTCTAACCAAACATTTGACACATGACAATGGCGACTTACGACACGACAAGTCTTACAGTATTCTAAATATTAACACTTTACAAAAAGATTTACGTTTATTTTACGTAAAATAAACAATCCCACATATTTGACCCACAACTTTATTTATACTTAGTCATGGTTGAGATTGCCTTGATAAAAGATCAAAAGGCTTTGTACGTATTGAAGTTTTTGTTGTCAAATTGTCGCAAAGAATGATGTGCTTGTTATCTAAGGTGTTCTAACTGGTTGTGATAATAGATTCAATTCGGAGATCATTATGGCAATATTTGTAGTTTTCGTTTGCAGGATCTTTTCATTGCCAGTAGTGTATTCGTACAATGGGCACTATAGTTTGATTAACAATATTAGAACATATAGAGTGGCGGCACCGGTGTTGGACACTTTGAGCTGACAGGCACCAAACACTTCAATCTTAGTCCTAAGACCATACGGTTATAAGATACCTAATTCTTAGCTTCATTAATATAAGAGTGACTGCAGCATTTTGTCCTTGTCCGAATCCTTGTACATACATCATAATCATACCTACAGCTGCCGTATCCTAATATTATACGTATTCAAAATATAAATTTTGGGTTAAATCTTTTTGTTTGATTTCATTAATCATTAAGTAGGTAGTTTACCTTTGCATTTTTAAAACAGTGGCCAGGACAGCTCAGCATAGACTAAAGAAAATCGAGGGAGATCTTTACTTAGCAGTTGGGTACGCTATTACTAAAGTTTCATTTATTCTACAGCAAAGTTATTTTTATTTTCGATTGTTTTCTTCCATTTTCTAGGAGGAAGCCTCCTTACATTTTCTCCACTCATCCCTATCTTGGTTTTTAAGAGTCAGTCTTCTTCTGCAACGAACCCATGAAGGAGATCTCGTATAATAATTGAATATACCCATTCTTTTTGGACGAAGGCCAAAGGATAATAGGCGCCCGCTTCCTGTAGGCTTACCACATGATTGGTGCGCCAGAATGTCACCGCGAGATAGACTTCCCGTCTTCTACTAGTTATACTAATAAAAGAAGGACGGATAGTCTATCTCGCGGCGACATACTGTCGCACCAATCTGTGCTAAGCTTGTGAGCGCCTCCGTCCGACAGATCCGGTCCAATTTGTTGCTTCTAATGTCAGTAGGACACTTATAAGCACACCTAGCATTGAAAATTCCCCGAAAAAATGTCGATTATTTTTAAACGGCTCGTTTTTCGGCAAAAACAATTAAAGTTTCCAAATTAAAGTAAACCACTTTTAACTAATTCTAATTTTCACTTACGAAAAGCGATTTGATGTCATCAAGGAAAGGTGTAATGAAATAGATGGAAGGAATGACAGTGACAGTGACAATGATCATTTCTTAAAAAAACCCGACATAATCAGAAAAAAAAACAAAAGTTTTATACATTCCTGAAAAAAACATTTGATTTTTAATGATATACACACCTCGGACAGTGCCGATAAAAATTTATAAAACAAACGCGTTGGTTCTTGCAGAGTCTAAAAAGGTGCGGTTAAACTAAAAGAGCATTCGCTGTTCTAACCTCCCACTCTACGAAGTTCTATCGGTACACAAAACGTGATTGGTTGATTTCTTAGAACGGGCGCTAGAACAGCGAATGCTCTTTTAGTTTAACCGCACCTTAAGCTCGTGTAGGTGCATGAGCGTCATGCTTGTGTGACTGAGATTAGACATTCCGGGGTAAATAATGTGCGGTCACCGGCGCACTTTAGGTGGGAGGCAATGCGAGTCTATACTGTACTTTAGTACTATTTCTTATTCTGTGCTCACAATAATAAGCTTAAGAAAGTAAACCACTGGTAAAAGGAATATTCGTGCCGCGCGCCTCGGCGGCGGGATCGCGGCAAGTGTCCAATTAGCGAGGCAGTGTCAAAACGACACTGCCCGAATTTACACTGCACAAAGAATGCGTTTCTGTGCCTTTGGTAGATATAGACCGGGCTAAAGCTTTTTGGACAATAATTTTATGTTGGACATACTAAAATCTAAACCCAATTTAGGTTAAGTAGTGAAGTAAAAACAAAATAAATCGTTCATCTTTTAACTACATTAACATAAAATACTTACCTATTATAAGAAATAGTTTCATAAGTCTAACTTAGGTAATGTAATTTTAATTGACTAGTAACACAAAAATTGTAACTTGTGAAGAGGCCTATTCGGACTTCTTTTGGTTGATAACGATGATGATGAATTACATAAAATCATAGGAACAAGTGTAACAACTTAAATAGTATATTACTTTAATATACTAATTGTATGGCTGTTATTCATTTATTTCGAGAATTCTCGAGAAATTTATTATTAAAATTAAATTGAGTCCGCCTTCATGAACGAAGTTTAGGCCTGCTACCGAGAACATAGAAGTTCGCAAATTTCGGGAGTTTTTCTCTGTCACTCTAATGACGCCTTCGTTGGAGTGATAGAGATAAATCTCCGAAATTTACGAACTTCGGTGTTCGCGGTAGCAGGCTAGGTATAATACCTCCCGAATTTCCGATCCCCATACGTGCAGCTAAAGGATACAATAGCCTTAAATACCTACTCAATTATATAAAAGAAAAAAGAAAAAAATAAAAATGATGTAATTTAATTTTAAAAAGATATGTAATGGTAAATAATTCTTAAATAATATACATTGTAATAAATATTTAATTCAATAAAATTACACGATAATCATTAAAATTATGTAAATGCACGTTATAGTTCGATACAGATATTAAATTAAGATGCTTGAATTATTATTGTGAAAAAACTATTGGAAATAAATGGCTTTTATTATTACATTATACGTACAGCTAAAAAGAGAGGCCTACGTCCAGCAGTGGACTCAAATAAGCCGATAATGTGATGTGTGATGTGTATCAAGTAGTGGACGTCGCTTCTAAATAATTCTTAACACCCTTAGCGGCTTCACAAGGAATACTGTCGCCGCTCGATGCAAAATGGCTTCTTTGTCTGCTGTTGTCCTTTTTAATTCATGACTTTTATGCGTCAAAGTGATTCACTTCAACATTTAAAGCACCGACGTGCACTCGCCATCGCCCTTATTACGAGCCTCATAAGGTTTATAATTACGAATTGGAGTAATTTTTAAAATTCACTCAAATGAGCTAATGTTTTTATTGGAAGAGACCGCGATGACAAAAAGCTGAACCGTAAAAGGCTTGAATTGAGCCTTCCAACTCCAAAAAGACTTATGTCTATATACAATCTGTAGTATTATAGGACTTTTTGTAATATTCGGTCAGATTGAGACGCGAGTTCCTGAAATCCGACCGGGTTTTATATGTCGTATTTTGTCGGTCGGTAAGTCGATTGGGCCTATAAATTGTTGATGACTTTGTATTGAAATTTGGGTCGGATTTAATTAAATCCTTGGTTTTTTTTAAGTCACTAAAATGTAATAGATAAACGAGGAGATTGGTGTGGGAATAACGATTTCGGCCGTTTTATTTGATTACAATGCATCACCATGTAAATTGGATATCAAATTGATACATCTATTTAACACCGTTTTTTAGAAGTAGATAGGTAAGGTTAACGCGTAGGTATCAGATCAGTGACGAGCACTCTGAAATTATTTTCATATCATTAATATGGGTATACTCTTCTTTTTACAATGTTGTAAAATAATTTAATTTTAGCACTTATTTTTAATTTATATGCAATTTCTATCGATATAAATTCAATTATAATATTCGTACCTAATACTTATAAAAAGAGACATATCAAAATAATATATAAATGTTAAGGTAAGTACCTATTAAGGTCTATTGTGAACTAAACATGTAGTCCCAATGAATTAAATGATTAAGACATAATTTTAAGATATAACACATTGGTAGCCTTAATCAAATATTAAAAAGAAACTCAAAGTGATTAACAACTTAATGAAATATTTTTTGATTTATATTTAGAAACACAAGAACCTGTTGAAATTTCATTAAAATCTCAACAATATAATAACCTCGTACAGAACTTAATGTTTCAATTCCAGCAACAAACCATTATTTAAAATGTAACAAGACTAGCTTCCGTTAAAATTGTTAAAACATGAGAAAAGTAATTAATGTCCAGTTACACTATCAAACTATGCTTCATACTACTACAAAGATTTAAAACGATATTAAGCTTTAAAAACTTTAATTTGGGGGCAAATTGTAACAAAAATCACATCACTAGATTTAACAAAATTGTTTTGCCACTAGAAAACTGCTGGCATCGCCACACAATCGTATGGTGCTTATAAATAAAGGTTACTATAAGTTTACCATGTTTTCGTAATTACACACTTATATTTGTAGATTTACAAGCTTATTTTACCATTGT
>JALPQI010019047.1:0-26809 GCA_025490895.1 Thaumatotibia leucotreta
GTGTGATTGTCGCCCTCGTTTCGCTAGGGCTCCAACTTTACCCCTCGTCGAAAAAAAATTGTTTTTGCACTTGTATCGAAATGTACTATTTCGGACGCTCCGTGCCCAGCACTTCCGCGCGGAGAGATCCGCGCGGGCGGTCCGCGTGACTCAGGAACCAGCCTAGGAATTAATACTTACATGAACCCACAATGTCGTAGCAGATGTGCTCACCATAGAAAAAATCAACTGCGAAAGACTCTGGTTGTCACGGGATTCGAACCCGCTTCCTCTGGATTGCCGGTCCAACGTGCTTCCAATTACACCAGACTACCTTCCGTCGATCACAGCGAATTTAGTCAATGGTATTGTGAAGCTAATCACAAGCGACATCTGTACTTAATGTTTCGAAGGTACTACAACCTTAAGCCACTCAAAGACGTGTGTCTACCACAATCGTCCGCAAACTCGACAACTCTCCTTTGCGTTGAATGCGCTATAGAGGGCGCTGTAATCAATTCATGATTAGAAAACATCAATTTGTTTTATAATTAAACAAATTGACTTACATGAACGTCTCGGAATTCCTTTGTCTTTAATTATAACCTTCGGGTATTGGGTGATAGAATACAGAAAGCCTTCTTGACCATAAATAGGGAGACGAACCAATACAGTATCCGTACAGGGTGATTTTCTTATTCAAATTTTAGAAGCTTAATTCTGAGGTTACACTGATGAACTTTTATTACCAGGGTCATTGTCAGATTTAGGTTATCGTCTTTTCGGTGGGCATACATAAATTTAATGAGTTCGTTTACGAATTTTGCGATAAAACAATTACTGGTACAACTAGGTTCCCCGTTCTACAACCCTATGTAATAAAATCGTAGCATAGACTTATAAAAGATGTTAACTTTTGACCACCGAGTGGACAACTTTTGTGTTTCCGATTGACAATGACCCACCAACATCCAAATCACAAATAAATAATAATATGTTGATCCGAATTCCGAAAAAAAAATTTGGTTTTTACACTCTGCCTTATAATTTTAATATGAAACATACAAAATAAGACACAAATTTATTAAAGTACAGGTTTTTACTTTGGGGATTCGGATGTCGGTCCTATTTAAAAGTTTCATAAATATAACCCCTTAAGGTGCATAAAATTGAGACCAAACGAGCTTTCGCTCATTCTATCCCCCACTCTACGGAATTCGTTCGTTACACAAAACGTGATTCGTCGAAATTCGTTGATTTCGTTGAGTGGGGGATAGAATGAGCGAATGCTCGTTTGATCTTTTTACCTTTAGAATTAATCCTGTAAAAGACCCGTGAATAATAAATCATGGATTATTAAATATTAAAAATAATATATTAGAATGTATTAATTTATAATCCAGAATAACATATTTTGTGGAACAACTCGAATCGTCTTAAGGTGCATGCAGACCAAAAGAGCATTCGCTGTTCTATCCCTCTACTCTACGAAATTCGATCGTTACACGAAACGTGATTCGTTGATTTCGTAGAGTGGGGGTATAGAACAGCGAATGCTCTTTTGGTCTGCATGCACCTTTACATTTTTTTTACTTGTATTTTTTAAGTAGTATCACTACTATTTTATTTCATAAATTTAAATATTAAATGTCATAAACCAGTGAAAAAATACCGAAGTTTACCAACTTTGGAGGCGGGATTCGAACCTGCGTCCTCAGCTTGCGCGGCTGATACCACTCGGCCATTACAGCCGATGGTTTAGACATCAGCGGCTAAAGTTGAGTACGCGGGTTCACTTATTTATTTGTAAGTCTATACAAATCACCGAATAAATATACTTAATTACGGTTAAACTGACGTGTATTGTCTCACGAAAGATTAAATTCAAATACTTATTAATTTATTCTAATCTATGTAATAGGTACAATTTCTTTTGTTAGGGCTTTTTAATATAGGAAACGGCTCCAATGCAAATGCGCCCTTATGTTATGAAAACAACAGGTAATCAGATAAATAGAGATTTGCGCAATATTTATATGAATTGCATTGTCAGATAACAGTGAAGAGGGCAATATTAGAGCGAGATAGCTTATCAGTACTGATAAGGGCTGGGATGGCTTTTTGATTCAGAATGGACACAATTAATAATTGGGTCAGAGTGAACATTGTTGTGTAACATTTACTTCGCCAATATGTAGACAATATATTGTCAGCCTCTACGAACAAATAAAACATGGAAGCCGCGCGCCATATTAAATTGCCTTTCAAAAACGGTCCTGAATTTTAGTTGACAAGTGTCACCCCCTGTCCAATGCATCACGGCAATGAATTTGAATGTCAACCTATAAAAACGTAAACCGCCATTTAGAAATAGCTGTGATTGGTCCATCAAAGTCTTGATTGGCGATATTCAATAAACATTAAAGTCAAAAATGTTGCAAGGATAGAATGGATTCATTACGTATCGAGTAAAGCCTAACGTACCTATACTTTACTTTCCAACTCAAAGTACGGCTACTGAATTTCCCAATTGTATAACAAATATGATTGCTACCCTGACACAAGTCACGAACACTGTTACATGTCACAGACACCCACTTGAGAGAAGTGGATAAATTAAATTATCTTCCCAAAATACACGTATGTTGACGGGTTGCTGTAAGGGATATGTGGTACAGCAAATTGTTAATCCTTTGATAATCCTATAATACTGATGGAGTTGAGACTGAAGGCTTTAGGATTCCGTTCAAAAAATACTATATAAACGTGTGAAATCCACATTTTAAGACAGTCTTTAAACCTACACGTTTTCTTGTGGCATAAATCAAATTATTTTATTAGATATTACTTTTGTCTTTTTAAGTACTGCCATAAAACAACCCAACTATGGTCTAATACTGCAACTACGGTCTACGGTCTATTTGAACTCCTAAATCTCGTAACTAATCGTCTTTTTCGCTTTGTCACATAACCCCAATCCAATGGTTTCAAGCTATCGTTTACAGTTCATCGGTTCATCTTCACCCAATCTATACAATGATACTGGCTTTTATCGAAACTGAGGAATGCGATGCAGATTTCTAGCCAAACCGTGAACATTATTCGATTCAAAATACTAATTTTAAAAGTAATTAACTTTCTAAGAAAAGTTAATTGATAAGCAATGTACTTCAAAATGAATCGTTAATTTGCACTTGACAATGACAGATCGCAGCCACTCACAACGTTTGACAACTAAGCAGTACATGCGTTACATTGATCGTTCGTAGGAAATAAAATTAATTGTACGGGTAATTTAATTATTAGTCAAATGTTAATACTTGAAAACGATTGCTAGTAATGCGTATTATCATTATTACCCATTTTTGTAAAAGTCCAGGTCATGGAAACACACTGTATATGAATCAATTTTTGATTTCATTTCATTTCAGCATGACCAAGATTAAAATGGAGAAGATCGGTCCATCATAAGAGCGCTCGTACACCTGTAAATTTTAACGTAAGTTATAGGGACGGAGCTATACTAAGGAATGAGAGCTGAATATCACTATCTCATTCCTTAGTATAGCACCGTCCCTATAACTTACGTAATAACTTACAAGCTGGCCTAAATCTAATATTTTTAAATTTTCTACCACTTGTTAATTAAAATATATTGTCACTTTGACTATAGAGTAACGACAAAATATACAATGTGAAAACCTTCAAAATGTGACTATCAATTCTATATTCAATGTCGCGCTTAAAGCGTAAGCGTGATTCAGGATTATTAAATCAGCGCAATGATTGCACCAGCGCCATCTATTGGCAAACACGGACAATTTCACAACTCTTCACCTGTTTCAAATTCATGACTTGGTAAAATTGGTGGATCAAGAATATGAATGTACCTCTTGCTTTACGATTTCATGACTTTATTATTCCACACATGCCGTCACTTTAGGTAGGCATTAGATATAAAATATAACGTATGCATGGCAGTCCTTTGAGGCTTTGATCTGACGTGTCGTGTCGGATACGTCACGTCACGCGCACGCGTATCATAATAATTTTTTAAGGACCTATTTTATATTTCTTTGTGCAGTTTACACTCGTACAGTCTTATTTTGATATACTGGGTTACTTTTTCACCGGTAAAATACATTTTACCATATCATTGGTACCGATAATAGATAACATTTCATCAAATAAAATCAACACGTTTTTGTTATTTTTTATTAATTTATCGTTCATGTAAATGTAACATAATGAGCGCACTAATTACAAGGCGTCAACGGTGCGGTATGAGGAAGGCGGCGGGAAAAGGTAATCCAACCCGCCATGCCGCCCGCAATGACTTTTTAAACAAACAGTTGACAGTTTGAGCGTTTTGTTAGTTGTGCACGACGATAGATGCGTAATACGTCCACATTTCTTGTTAGATTTGTGGATAAGTTCCAAAGTAAGAAAATGCTAGTATTTTGAATATTGATTTGTTGTATGTTGATTTATTGTACTTGTGAAAAAGTAACCCTGTATATTAAAAATATTTCAAAGTAGCATGCTTAAGTTATTTTCTATGGAAAATTCCTCCTGCCCCGTATACATTGAGTGTAATTGAGCTTAATCCAGATTCATCCTTAATGCAAAAAGTATTACACCCGGGTTTTTTTTTTTATTTTGTCAGTCACTCATTACAAAAAGGCCAAAAAAAAGCATAGGTGTTATTGCACTTGGGTCGCGTTTTATAAAATTACAATTTACAATTAAGCTGTTTGCCTCTCTTTCTAGCCAATACGTGCGTGCGTTAGAGAGGCAACCAGCGGAATTGTAAAATGTAAAATAAAACTATGAAAACGGGTAAACTCGCGTACATTAACTAATTCTAACTTCATTCCGACGTTTCGAACACTTTACAGGGTTCGTGGTCTGCGGAAAGTGTTCGAAACGTCGGAATGAAGTTAAAATTAGTTAATATACGCGAGTTTATCCATTTTCATAGTTTTATTTCATGTGTAATCCTCGCAGTAACCGAAGAAAATATTATGTAAAATGTAACTTTATAAAACACGGCCCTGGATGCCTAGCCGACTTGCCAATCGCTAACGCTTATCGTAGTTTTCCCTCTCTGTCACTCTTTCTTATTAGTGCGACAACTTTCGTTTACGATTGACGATTAAGCGTTAGCGGTTGGCAACTTGTCTAAGCACCCTGGTAGGTTTAAATGGGTCGATATCTGCGACCATATATAACATGGACGTCTAACGCCAGCTCAAAAATGCCCCCAAAAGCAATTGTTCAATTGTGCCAAGATGGGCAGGACATAGCGCTTTTCTTAATACCGCGCATATTTCGGCGCAACATCTTTGACAAATGTTTATAGAATATAGCCAATCAAAACATCAATTGATGGACCAATCACAACTATTTTTAAATGGCGGTTTAAGTTTTTATAGGTTGATATTGACATTCATTACCGTGATGCATTGAAGAGGGGGGTGACACTTGTCAACAAAAATTCAGGACCGTTTTTGAAAGGCAATTTAATATGACGTGCGGCTTCCATGTTTTATTTGTTCGTAGGTCGATATCAAAAACACATTGTAAAAAGAGTTGTTCCAAACCATTACTAACTTCTATACCGATAATTTTACTCTTTGACTTACACAACTATCACGTCAACCAAAACGTGCCATGACGTCATATCTCCCCTCCCTTTCCCTCGTGACGTCATCCCGACATACTTTAACACGCCACGCAGAAATGTACCTAAAGACAATCGATTTAAGGACGAAAATAAAAATGCGATTTCGGCAAATGACGTCACGGGCTGGTTGTAATGTAAGCGGTTTTGAACACGCGTTAAAGCTTATTTTCGCTTGCGTTCTATTTTTAGAAATAAGTTATTTTCGATGCCGAAAGTTGGGGATATATTGGTAGTAACTTTTAGGTGGAATTCGACCTTATGTCTTTGCCATAAGGTATATGAATCGTCAGTTGTATAATAAAAATAAATATCATGGGACATTCTTTCACAAATCGACCTAGTCCCTTGGTGTGCTCAATTAAGGCTTGTGATATGGGTACTAAGCGCTGACATAGATGTAAAGAAAACAATAGTGACTTGGATTTCAGAATCAAATAATTACGTTTGAGGTTTTGAGCCTGGGACCTTCAGATTTACAGGCAGGGATACAAATTTATATTTTCTTGATCACGGTTGATTGCTATGCATTGAAATATATCTTAATTTATATAATATTTCAATAGGGACGATTCAGAGTAGAGGGGACGCTTTAGTCCAGCAGTGGGACACCAAATATGCTGTGAAATAAATATAAAAGGATCAAAATACAAGCGAGTAAAATAGAGGCAGCTTTACAAAGGAAAAGTCGTTTACACCAAATATTTACTTAAAAGTTCGACACCATCCATTCCATCCAATATGCAGCTGACACAGATGACTTACGCAGAGCGCAGACGGAGTACATACGCCTCGATGAATTCATATTACATATTATACACAGATGGTGCCCACTGCCCAGGTGTGCGCGTATTTGAAAGACGAATGTATGTGCCTGATTATTAAGGGTTAATAATATATTTATCTGGCCGTGTGATGATGGCAGTAAGAATACATTTGTCACCACCTCACCTCTTCCCGCGGGTGTCGTAAGAGTCGATTAACTCATTGATGTCTCACTGACCATTAGTAGAATATTGGTGATGGGCAGCAGCGTCATCATAGTGAACACGTCACTGCGATCACCAATCCGCATGGCCAGCGTGGTGATTATGGGCATTTACCTCCTAATGTATCTACATATACGCATAGTTAATAGGAGAGTCCTACGTCCAGCAGTGGACTAAGATAGGCTGATGATGTGATGTAGTGACAATTCACAGTAACACGTACACTGCGTTTGAATTTAGAATATCCTTCCGAGAAAGAGATGCTGGGCTTACAATCACTGGTGAGATAAAGTAGGACAGCAGTATTACCTTCGTGTGTTCCGAAGGCTTTTCTAAGATAAAACGGAGTGTAATACGTTATACGGAGTCTATTGAAAGTACGTCTTTGGCACCAGAACAAATGAGTTCGAGAAGAACAAATACGAACCGCTGTTTTTACCCCTTTCCCCCCAAAATACGAACTACCCCATAAATAAACTCGCTTTCCGAATACATTGTTTAAGTTGTGAATTCGTTGTGCGAATGGAAATTGGTCGCCATTTTGAATTTTGCGATCACTTGTTCGAGTAGGTACTTTTATGTCATGTACAGGGTTCGGATATCTCGTAGCACGGTAAGACATAGAGAACTACGGAGCCGATTTTAACATAAAAGTCAACTTATACCTACTCATACTCACATACTCATTCCAAAAGTTGACTAAAAATAAAATAAATGTAATTTGGAATTGAATTCAATTATATTTTTAATGAAAAAAAGACTGCCTCACTATGTTGTATATTACGTAAAAAATCACGCAAACAAAAAATATTATTAACTAAGCTTCTAGTTTGTAATATCCATAGAACACGTAGATAAAATGAAATTAAAAGCACTTTTTGACTTATTATATACATGAGGATGAGTATGAGTATAAGTTGACTTTTGTGTTAAAATCGACTTCGTGGTTCTCTAACGTCTTACCGTGCTACGAGATATCCGAACCCTGGTCATGTATTAGTACCGAGCGAGTTAAGAAAACAAAAAAATAAACAAGCCTTAAAACTTGCATTATTTTATAATGACGCACTTTCAGAACACAATACGAGTATTGTTCTTATCACCAATTTAAAAACTTTAACCTTGAATTCACTTATATTTTTAGTTAACATTATTTGGTTGCGATGGCAACTGGATTTGCCAACCAGTTGCCGAAAAATACTTCGTTATTTGTACTTTAGTAATTTTTATAGAACTGTTATCTTTCACATTTGTAGTTTCGCAACCAATTGTGAAAAAAGAAAGAAAAATCTTACTACTCAATCAAAATAGGTAAAAGATTCATCACATATCTAACTAAAACCAATATGGTGTTGACCAGGTCGTCAAATTACGCTCTCGATATTTATTTGTTAGTATTAATGTAATAAAAATAAATCTATAAACGTAATTCACGATGTGTATTAAACACAGATGTTATATGTTACCATAGATCAAGCAAACGTATCTACTTAGCGTGTCAAATGAACTCAGTGAAATCCCCTGAGTTGTCCGCCTTTAATCGCAGCTTGCAGCTTTCGAGCGTCAAATTTTGTAAGTTGAAGTGAACAAAAACATTAATAATGCCTCCGTAAGTAATATTAATTGCAACAACACAAAAAAATATGAATACTCAAGGGACTGAGACATATTTCAAATCATAGGTAAGTAACAACCTCAGTACAAAATCTGACACGCTCGGCCGCCATACAAATGAGTGAATTTGTTTCTTCTATCCAAATCTAATTCTGTGGTGTTAAAGATAACAAATGCTTTATAAAATCAAATAGTTTATATTTCGACAGTAAACCTACTTTGCTCACCCAGGCTATGTAGGTCATTAGAATAATCTCAAGTCACTCTTTAATAAATCCCTTAAAAAACGTTCCATCACTTATAATTTCAAACACTGAACAATTTAGCTGACAACCCTGCCGCGAAATAATCGTTCAAGCTTTTTCAGTCACTCTAATGAATGCGTAAACGGAATGACAAAGATAGATGCTCGAAATAAACAAGCTGACGTGTTTGAGATAGGTCCTCTGTTGCCACATTGTTAAACTTTGGTGATTAAAATTCAGAGTCAGCCCTATTGTCCTGAACATAGTAATAACATTTTGCAAATTAATTTTCTCAGCCTTCGTTGCTGAGTTGGTAGATCCTGCCTTAGAAGCTGGGGGTTTCGGGTTCGAATCCTAGCGTGGCTGTTAGTACTTATAACAACCCATGACGTCTTTTAAAAAAAAAATTATATTAAGTGCCTCGTGGCGACGGCAGTAAGAATATATTTAAGAACGCTTTAAGAATAAAAATGGTTATTTGGTGTCATACAGTACAGAGCAATATATACCTTACCTACCTACAAGTAATAATCAAAAAATATAAAAACAACCAACTTCTACCGATTTCTCCAAGATCCTATCATCTGTGCTTTCCATCATTGGTTTCCTATCATCAAATCTTACTTTCTGAATGCAAATTCTTGTAAATGAATGAAAATTACCAAATGCGCTATACACGTACCTCGATTTCTCCAAGATCCCATCATCAGACCCCAACTTGGTGCCAACTTTAGCCTTGGTGCCAGCTTTTTAGTACAAATGGTGACCTTTTAAGAGCTAGTGCGAGAAGTGGCTCATTTTACGTCAGGCCCAAAACTTCGGAGGGCCATCTGTACTAAAAACGTCGTAAGAGACACGTGAAAAAAGTAAATTCGTAACTCGTGTTGATTTAAAACATCGCCGCTCATTACGAATTTCATCTTATTCGCACTTATGTCGTAATGTCTACGAACAAATAAAACATGGAAGCCGCGCGCCATACTAATTGCCTTTCAAAAACGGTCCTGAATTTTAGTTGACAAGTGTCACCCCCTGTCCAATGCATCACGGCAATGAATTTGAATGTCAACCTATAAAAAAATAAACCGCCATTTAAAAATAGCTGTAATTGATCCATCAAAGTCTTAATTGGCGATATTCAAAAAACATTAAAGTTAAAAATCTTGCGCTGAAATATGCGGGGTGTCACGAAAAGTGCTATGTCCTGCCCATCTTGGCACAATTGAACAATTGGTTTTGGAGGCATTTTTGAGCTGGCGTTAGACGTCCATGTTATAATTATATGGTCGCAGCGTAATGTACTATTTCAGGACCGAGGACTATTATTTCACAAAAATAGAATGGGCCTTACGAAGATATACAGAAACAGGGTGTGTAGTTTGGTTAAATAATGTTTGTTTTATATTAAAAGGTTGGGACGGCAGTTGTGTTTCATTTGAGTTTTCGTAGTTGTTTCGTGGCTATTTATTTAGGTTTTCATGATGATTCGGACTAAAACTAGTTAAAAATAGTTGAAAGGGTCGCTGTTAATCACAGATGTCATAATTATATATCATAGATCAAGCAAACGTATCTACTTAGCGTGTCAAATGAACTCAGTGAAATCCACTGAGTTGTCCGTCTTTAATCGCAGCTTGCAGCTTTCGGGCGTCAAATTTTGTAAGTTGAAGTGAACAAAAACATTAATAATGCCTCCTTAAGTAATATTAATTGCAACAACACAAAAAAATATGAATACTCAAGGGCCTGAGACATATTTAAAATCATAGGCAAGTAACAACTCCAGTACAAAATCTGACACGCTCGGCCGCCATACAAATGAATGAACTTGCTTCTTCTATCCAAATCTAATTCTGTGCTGTTAATATAATTATACTTTAGGAGTTCCACAAAAATGTTTACGTTATACAATTGCCATCAGATATATCGGAGAGAACACAGTGCTCAAAAATATCTAAACATGTGCTCTGACATCATGGCAAAACTGATGATGTCACAGGACACCGTAGGCTACGGCTACCGCTTACTAATGGATAGTCCATGTGCTTGTTTGCTACCAACATGGGATTGCTTAAAAAATGTGTGTAAATGTTGTTTTAAAATCGTTAATAAACTAGTTTTTATTTTTTATAGGTTTTCGTTAATTTTTGACATGAAGTTCTTGACATGGATTAGCGATCGCAATAATGCGACCATTATGATGACGCTGCTGCCCATCATCAATATTTTTTCAAATAATGGTCAGTGACACTTATCCCTTAGTCGGCTGTTACGAGTGTTACGACACCCGCAGGAGTTGGGGTGGTGATAAATGTATTCTTACTGCCGTCACCACACGGCGGGTCCTATCTGTCACCATGGTCAAATAGGGGCTTGGTTGGTAAGAGTAATACTTACAACATTAAAGAATTTACTTTGTTAGTCATATTATTACGATTCACGTGACTTTATTTTGGGCTAATTTGAGCAAATCTGGGTTATTTAACCGGGGCGCGACGCTTTTTTAATTATAAGCCGATTCGGAAGAGAATATTTTTGTGACATTATGTAGGTCAATCGAGGACAGTGTCCTTAGTGCGTATTTATTTGTATTTACATGGTTCGACCCGTACGGTACTTACACTATACAACATAACCTTTAGAAAACACAGTCAACGTCGAAGATATCATTACGGGTTAGGTGCCAAAATAGTATTTTATGCAACCGTTGTTTAAGAGAGGTCAAAAACGGTCAGTGGCGTGGGTAACAATTTGAGGCGAAGCCGAAAATTGTTATTAAAGACGCCACGAGCATTTTTTGACTTGGTTAAACAATGTTGCATACAATGCTTTTCCTACGACCACACACTTATTTTAAAATAAAATAGTAAATTTGAGAAATATTTATAGTCAAACACAATTTCATTAATAATCAAGGTCGGGCGTGGAGACGTCAAAATTAAAAAAGGAATAAATCTCCTCTATGGTTTACTCATCAGAAATTATATTTAAAATTACGTCGGCAACCATGTATTTCATTATTACGTCTTGTATGCACGAGGTGTCTTAAAATCTAAAAACGCACTGCGTATAAATGACCGGATGCGTTTATAGGGTCTTGACTTGACATAGGTGTGTTCACGACCCTGTAAGTGACAAATAAAAGTACGGGAGTGGAAAAATATATTTTTGTACTCCCGTACTTTTATATATGAATCTAAGCCGAATCCGGAAATGTTCACATGACATTATAGTCTCAAAATATGTTCAGAATTACACCTGTCAAGCTTATCGGTATACTCATTTCCACCCTGTATTTTATTTACACACTTTATGTACACCATTAATGATAGGCTATGGTTTAAGTATCTTTATCTACCCAAATATCATAAACAGTCCATGATGCGTTCAAAAACCGCACATTATGACCACCATAAAAATAGACTGACTTGTTAGAACAAGTTTTTTATCTGTGTGTTATTAAACTAAATAATATTATCGTTTTCGATAATACGCTACGAAGCTGGAGGTTCCGGGTTCGAATCCCGGCGAGGGCATTCTTTGTGTATTTATTTATCACAAATGTTTGTTCCTTGGTCATGGCTGTGTATATGTATCTAAGCATCTATACGTATCTATCTATTATATATATCGTCGCCTGGTACCCACAACACAAGCCTTAATTGAGCTTACCGTGGGACTAGGTTGATTTGTGTAAGATGTCCCAAGATATTTATTTATTTTATTTATTATTTTATTATTCCATTCAAATTTCGAACATCTTTGGAAAATAAAGGAATTTGCTTAGGCCTCTATTCTAATATCAATCGAGATGACGTTAAATTAAGTGTTAATTTCGAACAAAATTGACAATTGTCGCACGTAAGTAAGATTTCGAATGATATGATAGTTGGGGTTGACTCTAGGCTGTCTCTGAATTAAAAAAAAACTATGACAGCTGTCAGATAATTTTTCATTACCGCCATTACTTTGTTTTGTTGGAAAAAGATTTAAATTGTGGAATTATAATAATTGTACTATACAAACTGTAAATAATTATTATTGTTCCAAACAAATTTCTGCATTTTTGGACTGCATCATGGAAGCTTATGATATGTAGGTAGATAAAGTAGTGTATGCGACTGTACATAATTAGGCATGAAAACAACCGTGTGATGCTATTATGAAACTCGTTTCATAAACCCACACTCGAGTTTTAGTGCCCCTCATTATGTACAGTCACATAAACTTGTAATATTATGTATTTTTGTAACATCTTTTGTACTACCTCGTCGCAATTTTAGAATTTTTGACTTTTTGACTTTTAGGTACTTAGGAACTTTAGGATTCACTACTTACCCCATCTGGACTTTGTTTCTTGACTTCACAAAACTCGTTGAGAACATCTTGAAGCTTCTTTGTTGAATCTGTAACAAATTATCAATTATAATATTGACAAAAAGATTTTTTCAATAATTATTGATTTATTCAATTATTAAAACAAACAAAGAAAAGTAGAATAAAATAAACTAACACTAAGGTATTTATTTTCAAACCTACAATTTATGTACATAGATTAAATCTAACTAATCTACTTAACCTAACCTATATCTAAGATTGGCCCTTGTGGCATTGTACCGAGGATGCTGGCGGCATTTCCTCGCTGTATCGCAATACTGATGCGTTGTGCGAGGAAGTCGCCAGCTCTTCGGTCTCTAGTTACATCAACCAGACGTTTCGCGATCTCAGCAAACAATTTGCGTGCGCTGGGGCCCCAAGAACCTAAAGTTTCTACGCCAAACGGTACAAAATCGTACTCTTTGCCGAGGCCCTTATATTTATTACGTTTTAAAAATTCGGCATTTTCAGCCGCAGCGGCTGCCTTAAACGTAGTTCGTTGAAGATGGGACGGTGCCAGGGTATCTACGCAAGTAGCATCCCATACCAACATCCGTCCCAAGCTCCAAGGAACCAAAGACACACCATCAGGTCTCTTACCATCATCCCTAATAATACCAGTAGGCTCAAGAAGAGCAGGTACGTTGATCGTGGCAAGACACCTGCGGATTATGTCGTTAAGCGTCGCATGTCTGGAAATACGGCCTGCGCTTTTTTGACAACTTAGTCCGTGGTGTCCCAGTCGGTCCACGTCTGTGCCACACCAGCATAAGTGAGGGGTACATACCGCGGCCCCGAGTCTCAGGCCGGTTGTGAGCCTAAGAGAGGCCGGATCCAGGAAAGTACCAGTACTAGCCGAAGGATGGGCATGCAGCCAGTAACCAGCTTCCCGGGTTCCGACCGCCAAAAGTCTCGCACGATCCGGACCTGCAGAGCTGTTTAGAAGAGAATTGTATGTTAGATCACAATACACATTGTCCCAGCTCCTTTGCGATTTTAGGTTGTCAGGAAAATTTTTAGAAGGGCAAGCAATTTTGAATGCATTTTTGGCGTCCTCCAAACCCGCAGTCTCACAGTTAATAGGCAGAGCCCTTAGGATCTTTCCTGTGAGATCAGACGTGCTGTGGACGGATGCCAAAAATGCAGGAGAAGCTACACATGAAATTTTTCGTATCCCTAAACCCCCATACCGTATAGGGAGGGATGCTTGGGACCAGGAACGCTCCGTTAGCTGAATATTTAGAATTTTTTCTATGGTGATTTTGATTAAGTCGTCTAAAGGTGTTAATAAATTAATATTTTTCCAGAACGGACAGAAACGGAGCACGTATGTCAATTTAGGGACAAAAAGACTTAAGAATCGCAAGAGCATAATGAGGGCTAATTTCGAGTAGACGATTTGCGTGATTTTGGAATTTAGAAATCGAGTTAGAAATATAATCGGGAAAGGATTCTTCAAAAATAGGAGAACCCAGGAGGCAAAGTGAATATTTGTCTACTATTTTTATACCAGGAGTCAGACAATCAAATTTGGATTTTAAAACAGTCAAACTATAGGAAGTCTTTTGAATAAAGAGTTCGCATTTACTATAATTTAGTTCTAAACCAATATTTTCAAAATTAGTTTTGATAAGAGACAAATCGGACAGTACGGTATCCGCGTCACCTCCTAGGGTCCCATCGTCTAGATACCAGACATTAAATTTTGATTTAATTTTTTGTATTATGTGATTTATGGCTAAACTGAAAATTGCTGGCCCAAGGGGGTCACTTTGCTGACATCCCACCTCAGATGATAATTGGTGGGACTTGTATAGTAATTTAGATGGATCTGCATAGCAGAGATAAAGGTAGTTATAGAGTTCGGGAATTTGTTCCTTTACTTCTGCCAGCAACGTGTCCCTATTTACCGAATTAAAGGCGTTTTTTGACATCAATTTTGACTACAATTTCACAATCATCGTGTGAAAGATAGGTGCGTAAAGCATGGACGGCTGCTTCGCACCCACCTTTCGTGCCAAAACCTAACTGAACTGGTTCGAAAATAGACTGTAATTTTGACTTAATGTGTCTATCCGCAATTTTGGATGCCAAACGACGTAGAGTTGACCCAACAGCAATAGGCCTCACCCCTCCGTCCTTTTTTGAAAGGGCAATCAGGTTAGCGCCAAAGAAAAGTGGGACAATTTGCGAGTTGATTTTGCCTGAAAACATGAAATTTATTAATTTAGTAAGGGAACAGACGAGCTGTTCACCTGCGTCGCCCGAACAATGAGAGGTTAGATCCTTCAAATGTTGGGGTGAGATCCCATCCAGGCCAGCCGCCGAACCGGTTTTGAAAGAATTTATAGCGTCGATGACGTCCTTCGCTTCGATTCGGAGGCAGGCCCGGTCAGCTGTGGGTGGGTCTAACTGGTACGGGGTTGCAGGAGCCGGGGGATGTTTAGATCGTAAGGCCGAGAGAGTGTCAGCAGTATCTGGCGACAGTACGTCACTTGTGAATAGAAAAAAAAAAAAAAAAAAACACTAAGGAAATAAAACTATATGTACAAATACTACACGTTAACAAATATTTACAAATAAAAAATAGGCTCGAGCTCCGTGCCTGATGGTAGGGTGCCCAGAAGGCTGGCGGAATTACCTCGCTGAATAGCAATTGCTATTCGCTGGGCGAGGTAATAGCCAGCTCTCTGGTCACCGGTGGCGTCTACGAGCCGCTTCTACTACTATTAGGCTCTAGGCCCCAGGGGCCAAGTGTTTCTGTATTGACAAAAATTACATTGCTGCTACAAATGTATTCTTCATCATATCAGCCGAACGTCCACTACTGGTGCATTCTACAAAAAAGTATTTTTTGTTAGGAACGTGATGCCCACAGAATTTGGATAGAAGAAACAAGTTCATTCATTTGTATGGCGGCCGAGCGTGTCAGATTTTGTACTGAAGTTGTTACTTGCCTATGATTTTAAATATGTCTCAGGCCCTTGAGTATTCATATTTATTTGTGTTGTTGCAATTAATATTACTTAAAGAGGCATTATTAATGTATTTGTTCACTTCAAGTTACAAAATTTGACGTCCGATAGCTGCAAGCTGCGATTAAAGACGGACAACTCAGTAGATTTTACTGAGTTCATTTGACACGCTAAGTACATACGTTTGCTTGATCTATGGTATACATATATGACATCTGTGGTGATGCCTATGACAGCTACCTTAGAAATATATGGAAAGTGCGAGAATTCTCTACAAATACAAACACTCAGTTACAAATTAAGATGCACCAAAAATTGCTATCGTAACTTTCTTAGATGTACGTGAAGAACGGCGTTACGTAGCCGACATTCTCGTGGAACCTGGCTGAACATAGGCCTCCCCCAAAGATTGCCACAATGACTGACCCTGCGCCACACGCATCTAGCGGACTCCTGAGACCTTCACCAGGTCATCAGTCCACCTAGTATTCTTACTGGGTGACAAATGCCGTCACCATACGACCACGACTATGATCGTGTAGGTATAATTCATGACCAGAGATCGGACAAATGTGCGTCATCGCTCGCAATAATATGGACATGACTCTAAAGTTGATTGAAAAATTAATCATTTAATCATTTTCAGAAAATTACCTATGGTGTCACCAGTAACTATGAAAACCTTCGTAAATAGTCACCTCAAAGCTTCGAAATCAGATTTCAAGAAATTATTCGTTTAATTATTCATTTAATTAAATTTTGAGTCATATCCATATTATTGCGAACAATGACGCACATTTGTCCGATCTCTGTTCATGACAAAACTTGTTTAAAATCAAACAAAATTAAAACCACTAACATTTATTCTAGCTTTCATTTAAATTTTGCAACTCTATTATAACTTTTTAATCTGACCCCAATCCATCTAACAAGCGAAATGAACTTTTCCTATTAAATGCATTGAAATATCAAAGGGATTTCCTACCCGTAAGCACTGGTCTCACAGCGAGCTAAGCTATGAACTATCGGCTGTAAACACGAACAAAAGATACGCACTCCCGTGTAAATAAAAGAGACACGGCTATACTTTTGATCCGTAGATCCAACAAATATGAAAAAAACGTGAATAGTGGGCTTATAGAATAATTTAAAATAAAACTATTTCGAACATAATCGGCGCAGCCGTTTTTGAATAACTACGGACTTATTCGAACTGTCAAAATGATCGCCGATATGAAGTTTCATATGAAATACACAAAAGTGACGTCACATTTGTGTACTGCCAAATGACCTACTCTTTTAAGTTCTTTCCGATTTATTAAATAGAAGTTCTGTGTACAATTCTTGCAATCTACATTTTAGTTATAATTTTATCGTATATTATGCCGTCCATAATGTGAAATCATTTATTTTTACTACAGTCATCATCCCTATTGTAAAATATGACATGGCGAAACTATAAGGGTTCCTTGTTTACTACGGAACCCTAAAAACTACTTAATTGTCTTGGAAAACGTTCAACGCATAAGCGTCAAGACATTTGATACGGCACTAAGACAAAACAAGCTACTGAGCTCTTAGTAAGACAAAGTTTTATGAAAGACTTTCTTATGGTGAGTTAGGTCTTTGTTCTACTAACTTACGAGATAATGGAGAATAGAGACGAGAGAAAACAAGGACAATTAATTACTGATTCGAGCGTTTTCGAACATTAATTTAGTGTATCTTCTCAATTACCGTCAGTTGATCTTATTAAGAGTACTGAAATCGAAATGTATTTTCGTATTGTAATTTTAATAATATAATATGGCTTAAAAGCATAAACTGGAATATAATATTAATTGAAATAAAAACTTTTATCAAACAAATAGACAATAACGAGTTCAATTATTTTCTGAAATTATAATAATGGCTTAAAGGTTCTTATACTAAAATTAAGCACAATTTCGATAGAAATAATTGTTATTGAACTGACCGCAAATTTATATTTTTTTGATAGCTACGGGATATTTTTTAAATGTTCATGAACCCTTTACTGTTTTTAGCGAATGCTGTGCTACATTAAAAAAGCGTTAGGTATTTTAATTTTAAACTTTAATGGCACGAGCCTACAACGAAACCAGAAACACCTAAATGACATGGCCCTGTCAAAAGCAATTATACTCTTAGATAAAGTTTAAGTATTAATTCAAATGGTAGTGAGCGGGCACGTAGAACCGATGGCCGTTGGGGCGGGAAGGTCCGTGAGTGATGGCTAGATGATCTGGTCAATGTCGCAGGAGTCCGTTGGATACGGATCGTGCAGGACCGATCATTGTGGCAACCTTTGGGGGCGGCTTTAGGTCAGCACTCAGCAGTGGACATCTTTCGACTGATATGATGATGATGATATTCGTTATTCGTTAGTGGCGATCTGGCGATACTAGCGTGCAGGCCACAATTTGACGTGAGATGACGTGACGTTCAAAGGTTTAATAGGTGCCTTATTCGTTGACTAATGTGTATACCTATTAGATTGATATCGTTTGATATTCACTACCTAGTGCTTTACGGTGAAGGAAAACATTGTTAGGAAACCTGCATACACCTGCAAAAAAATTGAAGGGTGTATGTGAAGTCCCCAACAAGAACTGGGCAGGCGTTGGGACCACGCAAAATAGGCACGTTTGATGTCGAATTGCGGAAAAAAATGGCCAGAATACAACAACAAAAAACTGACGATAATTATAATTTACCTGTCTTTCATTAAGAGCTAACTTGACGTAAAACTGTTTTTCTCTGAACATTATGCCCGCATGGAGTTTTCATTTAAACCTCTTTATAACTTAACTCAAGTGCATTGCTCTTTGATAAATAATAACTAAGAGGAACTGTATTATGGCTAATTGGAGTACCGAAGCTTTTGTTCTATAACAATGCAATAATGACAAATTGTATTGCATGACCGAGTTTTTGATTTGAATTTTCTGAATCGTTCTATTCAGAAGGAAAAGGTTCTATAATTTGGAACTCTAACGAAAATGAGGGGCTTCGGTTATTTAATAGGACAGTACCTATATACTGTCTTAATGAGTTTTTAAAACTGGAACAGGTAGGTTACAGGTAGCATAGCCAAGCGTCACTAACGTATGGCACAGTCAAAATATTATCATTACAATTCTAACAGACAAGTTGACAAAATTGTCCTATTGGTACCCAGGCGCCAGCAGCATATATGACACAATCAAAAGACCAGCATTACAATGCTTACCAGAGGCAAGTTTCTGAACTCTGCGAGAGACAGTTTTGTCCTCTTGGAGCCTAGGCGCCAATGGCGTGTATGACACAATCAAAAGATCCACATTACAATACTTACAAGAGGCAAGTTCCTGAATCTGCTGGAACTCAGCGGGTGACAGCCTGTCCCTTAGGGGCCCAGGCGCCATAGAGTGTATAACACAATCAAAAGATCCGCATTACTATACTCACAAAAGGCGAGTCTCTGAACTGTGTGGGTGACATTTTTTTTCCATTGGAGCCCATGCGCCAACAGCGTGTATGACACAATCAAAAGATGCGCATTATAATACTTACAAGAGGCTATTTCCTAAACTACACAGGTGACTATTTGCCCCACTGGAGCCCAGGTGCCATTAGCGTGTATGACACAGTCAAATTATCCGCATTACAATACTCACAAAACTTGAGTTTCTGAACTGTGAAGGTGGCAAATTTTTCCTCTCAGAGCCAAGACGCCAATGGCACAGTCAAAAGATCATCATTACAATAATTACAAGAGGCAAGTTCCTGAATATTTTAAAGACAAACGGGTCTTAATCGCGTAAACTTACGTTTAATTATATCCTGACGTTTCGGGCATGACGTTACACCCGTGGTCGCAGGCAGACTGGCGAGAGAATGTATCAACACCTTCGAGCTGCGCGGGTTTTTCGAACTACCCGCACTTGATCTTGATTATTCACTTCTAGGCTAGGGTTGTCACTAGGTCTACACACAACACTCACAACATCCAAAGGCTTTAAAATGGATGTTTCACCACGCTTACATTTGTAAATCACGGGATTCCACGCGGACGAGATTCCTTGCCCCTCATTTTGATTAAAATTCCGATGTTTCTTAATTTCTATAGCTTCACGTACTTTTCGGCTATGATGTATACGCTCGGTTGAGAGGACTTTCGGGTTATGGAGCTCAATCCAGTGGTTAGGTCCGGACTCCAACAAATGCTCGGCCACAGCAGACTTATTAGTTTGACGCTTTTTAACAGCCGTGATATGTTCCTTGACCCTTTCCGCTATGGTGCGTTTGGTTTCCCCAATATAGGAACTACCACAGCTACAATCAATCTTATAAACGCCCGGTGTGTGATAAGGTAAAACATCCTTAGGCGACTTTAGATGCCCTGCCACCTTTGATAACGGCATATAAACGGTTGGTATGGAATACTTATTCAAAAGCGTACCTATTTTGTCCGTTACACCCCTGACATAAGGCAAAAATGCTGGTCGCCTCGCAACATCTGGATGTTTCTTCCTCGGTGTTCGTCTGGGTTACCATCTGTTCATTATGTAGCCATTTCTCTTCAGAACCTCCTGAACGTGCGATAACTCAATTTCCAGAAATTCAGGGTCACAAAGGTCATGTGCTCTGTTCTTTAGAGAATTAACCACAGACTGAAGCTGCCGGGGGTGGTGGTGGGACAGAGCGTTCAAATACCTGTCAGTGTGTGTGGGCTTCCTATAGACAGTGTGCGCCAAAGAACCATCATCTCGACCTATCACCTTCACGTCCAGAAAAGGCAAACTACGCTCCGATTCCAATTCATATGTGAATTTGACTTTAGTATGAATGGAATTGAGATACTGGAGTAATTGCTCAACTTCATGCTTGCCACCTCTCATAACGCAGAAGACATCATCGACATACCGCTTCCATAATTTCACTGCCCATGGTTGCAGATCTATGCTGGACTCGAAATGCTCCATCCAGATATTTGCTAAAACCGGTGCCACAGGGCTACCCATAGCAATTCCGTCGATCTGGAGATAATGCCCCCCTCGATATAAAAAGTAGTCAATTCCATTCATACTAAAGTCAAATTCACATATGAATTGGAATCGGAGCGTAGTTTGCCTTTTCTGGACGTGAAGGTGATAGGTCGAGATGATGGTTCTTTGGCGCACACTGTCTATAGGAAGCCCACACACACTGACAGGTATTTGAACGCTCTGTCCCACCACCACCCCCGGCAGCTTCAGTCTGTGGTTAATTCTCTAAAGAACAGAGCACATGACCTTTGTGACCCTGAATTTCTGGAAATTGAGTTATCGCACGTTCAGGAGGTTCTGAAGAGAAATGGCTACATAATGAACAGATGGCAACCCAGACGAACACCGAGGAAGAAACATCCAGATGTTGCGAGGCGACCAGCATTTTTGCCTTATGTCAGGGGTGTAACGGACAAAATAGGTACGCTTTTGAATAAGTATTCCATACCAACCGTTTATATGCCGTTATCAAAGGTGGCAGGGCATCTAAAGTCGCCTAAGGATGTTTTACCTTATCACACACCGGGCGTTTATAAGATTGATTGTAGCTGTGGTAGTTCCTATATTGGGGAAACCAAACGCACCATAGCGGAAAGGGTCAAGGAACATATCACGGCTGTTAAAAAGCGTCAAACTAATAAGTCTGCTGTGGCCGAGCATTTGTTGGAGTCCGGACCTAACCACTGGATTGAGCTCCATAACCCGAAAGTCCTCTCAACCGAGCGTATACATCATAGCCGAAAAGTACGTGAAGCTATAGAAATTAAGAAACATCGGAATTTTAATCAAAATGAGGGGCAAGGAATCTCGTCCGCGTGGAATCCCGTGATTTACAAATGTAAGCGTGGTGAAACATCCATTTTAAAGCCTTTGGATGTTGTGAGTGTTGTGTGTAGACCTAGTGACAACCCTAGCCTAGAAGTGAATAATCAAGATCAAGTGCGGGTAGTTCGAAAAACCCGCGCAGCTCGAAGGTGTTGATACATTCTCTCGCCAGTCTGCCTGCGACCACGGGTGTAACGTCATGCCCGAAACGTCAGGATATAATTAAACGTAAGTTTACGCGATTAAGACCCGTTTGTCTTTAAAATATGAGTGATAATCGTGAAAGTTTAAATCAATATATTGCAAGTTCCTGAAGCTGCTAGAACTCGCCGGGTGACTGTTTGTCCCTTTGGAGCCCAGGCGCCAACAGCGTGTATGACACAATCAAAAGATCCGCATTACAAGACCCGAGTTCCTAAACTCGGCGGGTGAAAGCTTGTCCCTTTGGAGCCCTGGCGCCAACAGCGTGTATGACACAATCAAAATATCCGCATTACATTACTCACAAGAGGCGAGTTTCTGAACTCTGCGGGTGGCTATTTGTCCTATTGGGGCCCTGACGCCAACAGCGTGTAATGACACAGTCAAATTATCCGCATTACAATACTCACAAGACTTGAGTTTCTGAACTGCGAAGGTGGCAAATTTTTCCTCTCGCAGCCCAGACGCCAATGGCACAGTCAAAAGATCATCATTACAATACTTACAAGGGACAAGTTCCTGAAGCTGCTGGAACTCGACGAGTGACTGTTTGTTCCTTTGGAGCCGTGGCGCCAACAGCGTGTATGATACAATCAAAAAGACCGCATTACATGCCGCGAGTTCCTAAACTTGGCAGGTGAAAGTTTGTCCCTTTGGAGCCCAGGCGCCAACAGCGTGTATGACACAATCAAAATATCCGCAATACATTACTCACAAGAGCCGAGTTTTTGAACTCTGCGGGTGGCTATTTGTCCTATTGGGGCCCTGACGCCAACAGCGTGTAATGACACAGTCAAATTATCCACATTACAATACTCACAAGACTTGAGTTTCTGAACTGTGAAGGTGGCAAATTTTTCCTCTCGCAGCCCAGACGCCAATGGCACAGTCAAAAGATCATCATTACAATACTTACAAGAGACAAGTTCCTGAAGCTGCTAGAACTCGGCGGGTGACACTTAGTCCCTTTGGAGCCCAGGCGCCAACAGCGTGTATGACACAATCAAAAGATCCGCATTGCAACACGCGAGTTTCTAGACTCGGCGGGTGAAAGCTTGTCCCTTTGGACCCCAGGAGCCAACAGCGTGTATGACACAATCAAAAGATCCACATTACATTACTCACAAGAGGCGTGTTTCTGAACTCTGTGGGTGGCTATTTGTCCTATTGGGGCCCTGACGCCAACAGCGTGTAATGACACAGTCAAATTATCCGCATTACAATACTTACAAGACTTGTCAGCCTCCGTAGCCTAGTTGGTAGTGACCCTGCCTAGAAGAAGGAGAAGCTGGAGGTTCCGGGTTCGAATCCCGGCGACGGCATTATTTGTGTATTTATTTATCACAAATATTTGTTCCTCGGTCATGGCTGTCTATGTATTTAAGTATCTATATGTATCTATCTATTATATATATCGTCGCCTGGTACCCACATCACAAGCCTGAATTGAGCTTACTGTGGGACTAGGTTGAATTGTGTAAGATGTCCCAAGGTATTTATTTCAGTGACACTTTGTCCCTTTGGAGCCCTGGCGCCAACAGCGTGTATGACACAGTCACAAGATCCGCATTACAATACTTACAAGATGCGAGTAATGCGAGAACACTAGCCACAGTAAACATCGGATCCGTATTTATTTATTTCATAAATTAATTAATAACAAGTTTTTAAGCTGATTAATATCAGTAGTATTTGTGTTTGTTAGCTGCATGTGTGTGACAATGTTATTCCAACAAAAAAGACGCAAAAAAAGTGAAAAACCCATAATTAAATAACACTACTCAGAGACGTTACCGGTAGTCTGTTTGAAATAGAACTATCTGAAGTGCTTGCCCAGTGACTTTTATTTTTGAAAGGAAAGTTTTAAAGTAAAGAAAAGGAGTATTAAGTGTTCTAATGTCGGCATTTAAACCAAAATAAAAGATTTAACACAGTTTTATAGCCGTTAAATACAATCGGTAATCTAAAACAGTGAGTGTGAGAAGTGCAGCGAATGTGCAACGCAGTACAGAGGCCGCGCTATGCGCTAAGGAGTGAGCGAGACAACCATACGTTTCTGTGATCATTGCTCTTGCACTGATAAGAGACATCAGATTATTAGCGCGCCCGGCGTCTGCAATTTGCCGTAAAAATAGGCCTACTTTTACGAACGTTGAATTTTAATATACCTTAAAATGGCCTTATGCTGCGATAAATGTAGTGAGAATATAACTAACAGAGAATTTCTCGTTTGCTTAACATGCAAATCCCACTATCACCTTGATTGTTGCAATGTGGGCGTAAAAAGATTTAGACTTATGGAAACTGAGACCAAACAGAGTTGGAAATGTCAGCCCTGTCGATCAACACCTAACATACCTGATGAAAATGTGACTTTACGCAGAACATTTCGTACAATGATACCTACAAACAATTCATTTGACATATTATCTAGCGTATCAGTTGATTCTATGGACGAGGATAATGAAAAATCGTCGGTTTCACCGGGCTATGAAAACAATAGAAGCTGTCCCGAGCGAACGTCGACTTATGCCCAGACTGAGGAGTTAAAAAAAGCTGTTTCAGATTTACAATAGAAATTAAAAATTGCTGAAAATGAAATTGTGAACTTACTTTCAGAGAATTTCACATTAAAGGACACAATTAAAAGCTACGAAAACAAAGTGCAACATCTTAAAAATCTAAGTAAATCAATAAATACAATTAAAAAAGGGTCAAGCAAACAAAAATATTCTAAAAGGAAATTGATTAATCGACAAAGTTTGAATCAAAGTTTTATTGAATTAAATGGGCAGTTTTTACATCAAAATGACTCGCACAAGGACGTCGCTCCACGTATGGCTCCCAGAAGTCCCAGAGTTCAACCCTTCCGCGGCAGTACTCCTTTGCTATCGACACCTTTAAAGGAGGATACGACCAAACCCAAGGTGTACATTTTTGGTGATGAACATGTTCGTGGTTTAGCAACGCGACTAATATACTCCAAATTTGAACAAAAAATAGGTCAATTAAGCGTAACATCCATGGTCAAACCATATGCGCGAAGCTCGGAGATTTTGAATAGTGTTTATTCCGAGTCAGACAAGATAACGGCCAAGGATATTATTGTGATGTCTGTTGGTCACAACGACAGAGACCCCTATTTGTTATTGTCTAATGTAAATCGCATGTTATCAAAGTTTAAAGACAACAATGTATTTATATTAAATGTATATAATTCTCGCTTTATTAATAATAAATTATTATTTCATGAATTGCAAATGACGGGAAAAAAATATAAAAATTGTAAAATAATTGACTTATTCAAAAATGTCCAAACAAATAATTCGACTTTCTTAAATTGGATGACGTATAAATTACGTGAAGAATTTGAATTGTTAGAATGTTTCTTACAAAATAATGATGTTTCTGTGAATGGAAACTCTGATGTAATTGCGCCCTGTCAGGAAAGTAATTTTTTTCGCCACCACTAAGCAAAACTCCTCACCCAAAGCATGGGATAGGCAAGTGACGTTTCCTTCAGTTCCTCATATAAATTCAATAATAATTCTTCATCAAAACATGCAAGGATTGTACAGTAAACTTGAGTTTTTAGAAATAGCCTTACAGGAACTAAGTAAAAGCGGTAAAGATATAGATATATTGTGTCTAAGCGAGACGTTCATTCGAAAGGGTACTGAGAGTAATATAATTTTAAATGATTTTAAACTAGCCTGTGCTTATTGTCGTGATAAGGGAAGAGGAGGAACATGTATTTTAGTAAAAAAACATTACGAGACCAAGCCCTTGTCTTTTGTCACACAATTAGCTTCTACATTTTATTTTGAATGCTGCGGTGTCGAAGTCATTGGCACGGGAATTATAGTTATCAATATTTACAGAATACCCGAGCAGACCAAAGCACACATAGGCGTTTTTCTTCATAAACTGGACAAATTACTGAACTATTTAACTTCTAGGTTTAAAAACAAAAAGATAATTATTTGTGGCGACTGGAATATTGACCTATTGAAGCAGAATTTTGGGGCAGTTAACCTTGGCAGTAAACTTGAAAACTATAACTTTATCTCACATATTACGGTTCCCACAAGACTTAATTCATGTATCGATCAAATAGCAAGCAATGTTAAAAAGGCCGAACCATGCATACACCACCTAGGACTTTCGGACCACGAGACTGCTCAGTCCCTGACCCTGCCAGTCAAAAACTAAATGCTTGTAGAACATGGTTTGAGTATAAGCGAGATTATAGCAAGGATAACATGCGGAAATTTTGTGAATGCCTATCTGCACTTTCATATAGTGACGTCATGATTGCTGATAATCTAGTAGACGCATTTAATAATTTTTATGATCTTTTACGGTTGTTCTTTGACTTATGTTTCCCTTTAATTAAAGTCAAGATTAATAATAGGGCTAAACAAACAAAATGGCTTAGTAGTGGTTTAAGAAAGTCTTTCAAAACCAAGCGCGATCTTTATTTGAAATATAGGCACAGTAAGTATAACAAAAACCACAATAAAATTAACTTTAAAAAATACAGCTCTTTATTAAAGAAATGTCTTAACTGTGCTCGTAAAATTGCTAACAGTAAATTTATTGAAAAAAGCGAAAATAAATGTAAAGCCACATGGCAGGCCATTTCCTCAACTATTACCAGTAATTTACATGATAATGACATTAATTCAATAAAACATAATAATGACATTTATTCTAATCCTAATGATATTTGCAATATTTTTAATAATTTTTTTATAGACTTAACTTCTAAACCAAATTTGCCTTTAAAAAACTCAACTCGCAGTATTAAAGGAAGTAATTGTAATAATAATACCATGTTCTTAAAGCCAGTAGATGTAAGTGAGGTCTACAT
>JALPQI010019048.1:0-20183 GCA_025490895.1 Thaumatotibia leucotreta
ATTAATAAAAAAAACTATTGGGTTTTTTAACTAGTTTCTTTTCTTAAAAGTATTACTACAAATAAAGCATTTACTGACAAAAAAATTTGCATCCTCACTTTGATACAAGTAGGATAAAAAAATACCAAATTCAAAATTTTACGCTAAAAACGCATTTAATGTACGTATATAAAAAAAAACATATCCCAAGGAATTTTCGTATTCTAAAGACCGCCCTAGACCTTGAGCCTTCGTAAAAGCAAAAAAAAAGTGGTACTTAATGATGAGGATTTTTCGGAGTAGTCGGTCAAATAAACTTAAAAAAGCTTAAAATTTTAAAGTACTAAAAAAATACTTGAATAACTACACAAATTGAGTTTTCGTGGTATTTTCTGTCTTTGTTTATTGATAAGAACAACAAAACAGACGAAATTTTACTTTATTTTTAAATTAAAAATTTAGAAGTTTTTTTTAAGTTTATTTGACTGACTACTCCGAAAAATCCTCATCATTAAGTATCACTTTTTTTATGCTTTTACGAAGGTTTAAGGTCTAGGGCAGTCTTTAGACTACCAAAAATCCTTGGGATATGTTTTATTTTTTTTATTTACGTACATTAATGATATTTTGATACGTTTTTAATGTAAAATTTTGAATTTGGTATTTTTTATCCTACTTGTATCAAAGTGAGAACGCTAATTTTTTTGTCAGTAAATGCTTTATTTGTAGTAATACTTTTACAAAAAGAAAATATTAAAAAACCCAATAGTTTTTTTTATCAATAAATTTCTTCTCACCAGAATTTCTCAAAAAACAAATTTTTCAAAAATTCATAACTCAAAAACTACAAAAAATCGGCTAACATACATGGGGTATATTCTGATAGCCCATGACGAAGGGAACCTAAAAAAAATTTTTTGACGTCAAGGTTTGGACCAACCTGTATAGATACTTAAATACATAGACAGCCTCATGGCTGAACAATGGTCATCTAAGGAACAAATATTTGTGATAAATTTTCATTTCATTTCATAAATAAACTCACATAATACCCTCGCCGGGATTCGAACCCGGAACCTCCAGCTTCGTAGGCAGGGTCACTACCAACTAGGCTACGGAGGCTGACAAATATGTAGTAATGTAAATAACGAGGATTTTAAAACATTTGTGAGCTGTAGGTATCTACATGCCAATCCCGTCCTTAAGGTTTTCGCACATTGTAACAATTCAACGGCGACTCGGGTCTATGCCAAATGTTGAAATATAAGCCCTCTGTCATATGTATGACTATGCGTTTGCGATTGACGTATATCGAGTAACCATTTCCATTGCCCACTCATTCATGCCGCATTGTCTATTATTAGTGACCGTTGGGTGGATCAACCAGTTGACTACTCATCGAAAGTGTGAGTAGAGTTGCTGCCGCGTTGGCGTGTAGTTGTTACAATGTGCGAAGACCTTTATGGTAAGCGATAAAGTGGGGCGTTTTTAAGAAAAAACTCACATATTATAATGGCGGATTTTGTCCGAGAGCTACCGACTAACAGTCTTTATTATTGACTCGTCTTTACACAAAGTTAATGCCATACGAACGGTGAACAAAGTGATGGCAAGCACAGTTAATGTGTACTCCGTAAATGCCCAAATAAGGAAACTAGGACCATTCTCAACTCTCAACATATCATTTCTCTTATTATCATCATATTAAGTATAGCTGGAATTCCGAAAAGCGGGTCCTCATAAAGTTGATACGGCATCATGATAAACATTGACTATGGGTGGGCTCGGAAAATTATGTTAAGGTGCATTTAGACCAAACGAGCATTCGCTATTCTATCTCCCACTCTACGAAATCAACGAATCACGTTTTGTGTAACGATCGAATTTCGTAGAGTGGGAGGATAGAATAGCGAATGCTCGCTTGGTCTGAATGCACCTTTAGTAAATTTTCAGACATTGTAACTACTGTACACTGTTTAGTTTTATTTTATCAAAATGTAGTGTAAGTTCTTTTTTATTATGTAGGTAATTAATATTTATTCTTATAATAAAACTATGAAAACGGATAAACTCGCGTATATTAATTAACTTGTTTGATGATGTCATACTAGATGGCGGCTACGCAGCGGTCGTGAGTTCGATCCCCGGCTAGTATCAATGAGTTTTTCAAAAAACTTATGTACGAAATATCATTTGATATTCACAAGTGCTTTACGGTGAAGGAAAACATCGTGAGGAAACCTGCATACACCTGCGAAGAAATTAAAGGGTGTATGTGAAGTCCCCATCAACAAGTACTGGGCCAGCGTTGGGACCACGCAAAATAGGCACGTTTGATGTCGAGTTGCGGAAAAAAATGGCCAGAATACAACAACAACAACTAGATGACAGTGTCTTATAGTTGAATGGGGTTCACTGAAAATCAGCGTCACGTAGTGAGTATCACTAGAGAGATCCACTGCGGGGCATCGTGCTAAGTGAAGACCTTTTAGCGCAATTCACTGTTCACGTGTTTTTAATATTAATGTATCCAAGCAAATTTTTGTTTTGTGCTAATAAACATTTCTTATTCTTCGGTTCTTTGGGTTTTCTGTTAGATATACCTACCTACTATTCTTACGAGAAACATGTCAAAAATATAGAATATATACATACAGTGTGTAAATCTAATACGGGCGATCAATCAAACCAGGCATGGGATTCATTAGTGTAATCATGGATCACAAGGTTTTTTTAAAGTTACTCTTAATTATGACCCCACAGATTTTTTTTAAGATTATCGGAGCAGCAATGTAGGTACGAACATTTGTTATTGTTGATATGGCAGTTATGTCATCTGCTTTTGAAATTAGCTGTCAACGAGTGCTTAACTCGCGTGTGTTGCTCTACATTGCGCGCCGAATTATTTTGTATGGAAAATTTTGTTGCTCTTATTTTAAGTAAAAGTTATTTGAATGTACTTATTATGTCGTAAACTAACACCTGTTAAGAGCATCGCCCGTATTAGACTTACACCCTGTATAGGTACTCCCGGGACATGGAGTTAACAACAGCAAGGAATATTAAAAGTAGGTCTACGTATTGTTCAAAGGTAACATTAGTAAAACTTTGAAGAATGCAAACAAGATGAAACTTAAAGTTGGATGTAGAAATACCATTAACTAACACCCAGGCCTACTACCGCAAAAATCGAAATTCGTAAATTTCGAGGATTTTTCCTCTGTCACTCAAACGAAGGCGTCATTAGAGTGAGAGAGACAAATCCTCGAAATTTATGAATTTCGTTTTTCGCGGTAGGACCGCAGCTTTGCTTTTAATGCTTGTTTTCTGTAAATCAGTGACTCACTATAAACACCAAATGGGTATATTTTAGATGGTTGAGTAACAACATAACAAAAACCAGCCGTGGCTATGACAATGTGCAATGTTGAATCATCGGATTACTAGAACATGACAAGTAAACTCATTTAAAGTAGGTATATAATCACTCAAAAATTGTCTGTCCGTCCACCCTCTGTGCGCGTCCAACCACCCACAATTGTTAGCTATTTCCATAGAGCTTGTGCGGAAAGTAAAGGCATCTATCTCTCATGCCTTCACTTTCCAAAGAAACTCTCATTAAAACAAAAAAGATTTGACATTTCATTGGTGGCTGTATGAGAAAAACACAAGCCTGTTGGCGCCATTTGTCGATTTAAAAAAAAGAAAAGGGACTCTGAAAAAATATGGTGGATGTAGTCACGAAAAACTGTTACTGAAGAGAAATTTACGTAGTGAGTGATTTTTATTGCAATGAATGGCTTAAAATATACATGCAAACAACTGAACAGATCATCAGCAGATTTACAGTCACATTACATCATCAGCTATAGTCAAGGTGTATTTAGATCAAACGAGCATTCGCTCATTTTATCCTCATTCTATGCAATTCGTTCGTTACACAAAACGTGATTCGTGGAAATTCGTTGATTTCGCAGAGTGGGGGATAGAATGAGCGAATGCTCGTTTGGTCTAAATGCACCTTCAGACATAGGCCGCTCCTAATACTTATGCGTAATTTACGAGGAAATGCCCATAATCGCCTGGCTGGGCAAGCGGGTTGGCGATCGCAGTATCGTATCATCATCATCATCATCTCCTACAACACCTACGGGAAGATTTGGGTAGGTGACAAATGCCGTCACCACGTGGCACCTATCTGCATCTATCCATTTACATTATTTATTTACTAAGCCTTAGATATTACTTACCATGTAAAGAACACAGAGAAGAAATGCAACCTGCGTCGATGGCACCTTGCCACGCTAGTATGGGTAGTTTTTAGTATATAATTTACCATATTTTTGTTTTTATTCATAATAGCTAGACGTTTGACGACGATCATACCTGGTGGTAAGTGATGATGCAGACTTCGGTGGAACACGCTTACCTATGAGATACATATTCACTCTTGCCTTGAAGATATATTCAGATTGTACATACACATGCGGAAACACAGTTTCGGGCAAGGAAAGTCGAAGCGAAACGCTTCGTGCGTATTTTTGGAATACCTACCATGAAGCGATGCCGGAGTGCCGATTGTCTGGTAGTCCGATGGTAAAATGGGGACGGAGGAATAAGGTTGTGCAGTTCCTCAGCACACTCTCCGAAATGTATCCTGTAAAAAACTGACAAACTTGCAACCCTACGATGATGTTCAAGACTTTGAAGGCGAGTATTCGTTAAATCATCGTCATTGATGATTCTCTTGGCCCTTCTCTCGGCTGCCTCGAGCGCCTCAAGCTGGTATATTTAGCTGAACCATTCCACAAATGAGAACAATATTCCACACACGATTGGACTTGTGCTTGGTAAAGATCGAGCAACTGCTTATGCTATATTATATTTTTAAACTTACATAATCGATACAAATTTCAAACAAGAGACTATTTTTTTTAATGAAATCCAAAGAAATACAAGCCATCATTACTAACAATACTTATTACATATAATTTCAATTACTTTGCCGACCAACCTTCCCTCGCTAAAACAACTATCTAGTTTATCTCTTAGTGAAAAGAGACTGCTATCATGTTATTATCAGCTCCACACATAACTATAGACAATACTTAAGTATGTCGATAATAGTAGACCTTGCTATTATAAAGAGATGTCGCGTGACGGCCCGGGGCCTCCCTGGCATTCCGTGCAAGGTTTATTTCATGCTTAATGACAGCTCATCTCATTGCCAATGCTATCTCAATTTCTCGAAATGCACCTTATTAATTTAAACTTTTATTTTTCTGTGACTGAAGAAAGTTTAAGTAGCTATTTGACGTCTCCCGCCCGACCTTGATTATTAATAAAATTGTGTTTGACTGAGAACTTATTACAACTTTCTCAAATTAACAATTTTATTTTGAAATCGTAGAATAAGTATTGTATGCTACATTTTTTACTGAGTCAAAAAATTGTTACCCACGCCACTCACCTTTTTTGACCTCTCTTAAACAAGGGTTGCTTAAAATAATATTATATACCGCGACGTTTTTATACTGCTAATAAAAAAACTTGACTCTTTAAGGTTTGAATCCTTTTAAGAGCTTATAACCTTAAACTTTTAAGTCTTCAAAGCTTAAACCTTCAAGGTGGGCGAGTCTTTAAGGTTTTAAAGTTTTCAAGGCTAGTCTTTTAACAACACTATCTACTGCATATAAACTGCTTGGTGTGAGAACTACAAAACTTAAAATTATAACAAATCGGATGCACTTCGTGCAACATCGTAAAGCTGCGTTTTCATTTAGTGTTCTGAGCGAGCATTTGTTCGTTCTTGGGCAGATGAAATCAGGATTTTTCATAGCAAAATGTGGCTTTATACAATAATATGTATATAAAACATCTACCTATACATGTATTTAACAATAAACAGTTGCAGTTTTATACTTGTACGCCTTGACCTAACAAGAGGTCAAATGAGTGGTCATACGCTCATATAACGAGCCGTAACGGTAATGTAATGAGCATAATGATATGTAATGACATGTAATGACACGTGGTAATCGTAACAAGCGGCACGCGCGCGGACTGCAAGTTATATTTATATTAAATGCTGGCTTTCACGTCCCGTTGTTAGAGTATAAACATAAGAGTTTCATCTCATGAATAACTATTTTTTATTTAGGGTGACCTCGGAGACGTGATCGGTTTAACATTTTTTGAACTCCACTGACAACTAGCAACTGAATGTTCCGGGTCTCGTTAAAAAAAAACTAGTTTTTGGGTCAAACTCAAACCCATATTCGGAGTCTTTCCGGTGGACAATCTAAAAGTTAAGGCCTATAAAGCTTGATTTTCTTATGAAAGCCTTATCTTCATTAAGACGTACTCCTTTTTCATTGCGTTGTATGCATGAAACATGCAATGAAATGTTGTCATTATGTTCGTCATAATAGGCTTTAAAGTATGACGTTGCAGGCGGATGACCTCGAGATAATAGTAAAGGATTTTCATACGAATTTAACGGACTAGGCCGGTAAGTAATATTTTTTTAAAACATGGCGGTTTTCATGAACAGTCTAAACAGCTAAATTCTGTTTTTTTGATTGTTGTATTTTTTATTTCATTGCACATGTTTGAGAAAAGCACTATACATACATGCCTCGACGTGAAATGAGCTTACCGGCTTCGTATCACTGTCCGGCCTCAGTACGATCGGCCGTCCATACCTACTCAGCCGATAAGCCCAAATATAATTTTAAATTTTATCATTTTTTTAACGGTGGTCTGAAACCACGTTAACACAGTTTGTTGAGATTTTTTGTTAGTAAATTGTATTCACTCTTCGCATCGGGTTTATATTAAGGTGCATTCAGACCAAACGAGCATTCGCTATTCTATCCCCCAGTCTACGGAGATCAACGAATCACGTTTTGTGTAACTATCGAATTTCGTAGAGTAGGGGGTTAGAATAGCGAATGCTCGTTTGGTCTGAATGCACCTTATTACATCAATTTTAACATGTCACATCTTTCAAGAATGCTTTTTAGTATCCTAATAAATATCACCTTTACAAGTAAAATAAATGACAAAACGGTTAAAAACATATTTAAAAAAATGAGCGAGTACTTAATGGAAATCTAGGTTCTCCGAAACATATCGCGCGTGACTATGAAATACACTTGAGTTTAACCGTTAAATTTTATGTATACATGCCCATTGGTTATTTTATTAACTTACATGTTCTCTGTTTTATAAGACCACGCCCAACCCACAACGCTAGACGACTTTAACAAATGATTAATAATTTTTTAATCGTAGAAAAAGCTCATTGTTCGCTTCAAAACGACGTGTTAATTATTTTCGCGGTTATAAAGTAAGAGTTTTAAATTAAAAAGACTAATTCAATTCAAATCGAAACCCGTGGGAGCGAAAGTGAACATTTCGTAACTTGGAAAAGGTTGTAAAATAGTAATTGGTTTAGTTTGGGCAATCAAAACTACGGTAGAGTAACGTAATGGATTTCACACGAGACTCCGAAAATACAGAATGTGAAGGTGAATCAACTTTTTTCTGTCTTATTGCCATGGTTACGGTCGCCTGAGTCACGCTGGTTTTATGCAAAATTATGCTACCTACTTAATTTATGCAAACATGCATATAGTCCATGTTTGTAGATGGCCCATCAAGGAAAGGGTATATTAACACCAGAAGAATGCATGTTTGCATAGTTTAAGTATCATAATTATGTATAAAACCAGCGTGACTCGGGCGACCGTAACCATGGTAATAACAAACTGAAAATAGTTGATTCACCCAGATTTATTCTTTTGAATTCCGTAGCTATTGTGGTAAATTCGAACTCCTATTCGTCTTGTCCCTCTGACAAAATGCCACGTCAGTCATTTTACATGGAGTTGGAAATTATATGTTGTTTCGATGACTCTAAAAAATGTGATGTTGACAAAAAGGAGTCTTAATTGAAGCGTTTCTTAGAAAAGTAAAGCTCGGTGTTTCCGGACCGTCTTGTAGTTGAAGGACAGGTTCCTGTGATATATTACTTCTATACGCTTATTTTGACATGTGCGGCCATTAACAAGTTATCAACAACTTGTAGATTATGTTGATAATCGTTTATTATGTAATCAAACATATTTACTTGGTGAACAGTTTTCCCGACTTCAAAAAAGGAGGAGGTTCATATTCGACAGTTTTTTTGTATGTTTGTTTTAACTATGTTACTAGATATTTCCGAGAATCGTGAACCGATTTTAATTTTTCCGAGATGGTCCTGTTGGCAGTTGGCACCAAGTAGAGGTCTGATGACAGGAGGAGAAATTGATTAAAGTTGGTTTTTTATTTTGGCGATTATCAAAAACAATGACAACGTAGGTAATGGTTCTTAAAAATATTTTAATATTTCGGTGAACTATTGGACTGTTTGAGACTCAAAAATGGTCCCTTGATTAGTCACGTATGTCAACTAATTACACATGTTAGTGCGCAACGCAACTAAACTCGACAATAACAAACCTTTAAGGTTCAATAAACTTTCTAAAACTACTAATGAAATGTTGTACTAATTATCGTTAAGTAACATTACATCAGTAGCGGGATTCGAGATAAATCGCCCATAAACAACTCGTTAACAAACCGTCGACATTCCCCGTAATGAGGTAATGTCCGTCATCGACCGCACCACTGTTATAGACAATACCACAACTTGTGCTGGGTTTACATTACCTTTGGGTTATTCCCGACTGTTCTCACCCCTCTGACACCAGTGGTGTTACCACTGTAAAAAAATCCCACCTGTTACACTTAGAGTACTTGGGGGTAGCAACTGGGAATATTATAAATCCCAGGAATTTTAATAATTCCCTGCGCTTGTGGCCTAGCGGTAAAATGCACGGCTGCTACGCAGCGGTCGTGGGTTCGATCCCTGGCTCGTACCAATGAGTTTTTCAAAAACTTATGTACGAAATATCATTTGATATTCACAAGTGCTTTACGGTGAAGGAAAACATCGTGAGGAAACCTGCATACATCTGCGAAGAAATTCAAGGGTGTATGTGAAGTCCCTAACAAGTACTGGGCCAGCGTTGGGACCACGCAAAATAGGCACGTTTGATGTCGAGTTGCGGAAAAAAATGGCCAGAATACAACAACAACAACAACAATTCCCAGTTGTTCCCACGGTGGGAAAAAAATCCTTCTGACACCAGTGGTAACAACTGGAATAAAAATCCCACCTGATACCACTAGAGTACTTTATGGTAACTACTGGGAATATTTTTCCCACTTGTTATCACTAAAATGTTTGGCAGTAACTACTGGGAAACATAAATTACAGGAATTTTTATTCCCAGTTATGTCCACGGAAAAAATCCACCTGACACCCAGTTGTAACAACTGGAAAAAAATCGCACCCGATACCACTAGAGTACTTTATGGTAACTACTGGGAATATTTTTCCAACTTGGTATCACTAAAATGTTTGGCAGTAACTACTGGGAAACATAAATTACAGGATTTTTTATTCCCAGTTGTTCCCACGGTGGGAAAAAAATCCATCTGACACCAATGGTAACAACTGGAATAAAAATCCCACTACTACAGTACTTGATGGTAACTACTGGGAATATTTTTCCCACTTGTTACTACTAAAATATTTGGCAGTAAGCACTGGGAAAAATAAATCCCAGAAAATTTTATTCCCAGTTGTTCCCACGATGGTAAAAAAATCCCAGTTATAACCACTGGTGTCCGATGGGTGGTAATAGGTGGGAATAACTCTTAGATATATGTTTTGTAACTACATTTTGTTCTAGCACGTTGTCTGCGTGATTAATATGTATACCTGTGCAAATTGCAAATTTCTAGACGGACAGACGGAAAGACGGACAGACTAACTGTTTTAAGAGGCTGGGATTCGTCGTGAGAAATGCCCGTGACTTTACCAACCCTAAGGCAATTAAATTACTGTATACGGCCCTCGTTCGGAGTAAGCTCGAAACTGCCAATATAATTGTGGAGTCCCGCTGAGAGTAAAGTGTAAAAGCATTCTTAGGGTTCCTGTACGAATGGTTTACCAATACTATCCGTTTTTATACCCTGCTAAATTCATGTTAGGATCCCTAGATAGGGTTCAACTCCTTGCAAGTGAGGCATGACTATCCACAGTTCTGCGGACTAAACTGACAGATAAAATGATACTAGCAACAGCAAACTAAAAACAGTAAGGGATATATATGTCTATAACAATATATCGACAAGTTGTAAAGAACAAATAACAGAAAAGTTGAAATTAAAAATATTGTAAGTGTTGTGTAGTTTAAATTATACAGTGCTTTAGTTTAATGCCGTCATACTGTATATTTTTTGGTTTGAATAAATCAAATAAAAATCAAATAAAATAAGAGTTAATATTTTTTTCGGTTACCGCGAGGATTACACATGAAATAAAACTAGTCCCCGCAGACTCCGAGTCGCCCGCAGACCACGAACCCTGAAACTAAAGTATTTAAAACGTCGGGATGAAGTTAAATTTAATTAATATACGCGTGTTTAAAGCCGTGTGGTGACGGCAATAAGAATACATTTGTCACCACCCCAACTCCTCCTGCGAGTGTCGTATGAGTCGACTAAGGGTTTGAAGTGTCACTGGCCATTATTTCATAAAAGATTGATGATGGGCAGCAGCGTCATCAACATCATAGTGGTCACATTACTGCGATCGTCAATCCGCTTGCCCAGCGTCTATACGCATAGTTAATAGGAGAGGCCTACGTCCAGCAGTGGACTAACATAGACTGATGATGATGATGATGACGCGAGTTTATCAGTTTTTCACAGTTTTATTTCAAAAATAAGGGCTCCTAGTTTACTCCGGAACCCTAAAATGTGACTTTAAATTTTGTTTTCATTAAAGCGTTTTTTTAAAGCCTTTTTATATTTTTCTGCAATCGACCCTAATGTATCCCCAGCATTACGATTGTTACAATATATCGGGCACAGAGGCCACAGACCACCAGTGTAGCTTGTGAAGTAGTGATGCCCTTCGGCCGCCGCAAACAACCTTTGCGGTGGACCAGGGCTCGATACTTACGCCTCGGCTGGATACTTACGCCGCGGCCACGACATCGGTCTAAGGCGAACGGCTTAGCGGAAAACGTATGGTGCTCCCTCTCGTACCCATATCGGCATCCCGCTCCAACTCATGGATTCGCTGGCCGCTGGTCGCCTTAGACCAATGTCGTGGCCGGGCCGTTATGGTCTGCTTCGCAATCCCCGGATTTATAGGTATCCGATAGATAAAATTATCACTACCCTTTTCCCTTGCCCAATTATAAATATTTAAGTACTTACATCTTCAGTACCTCCAAAAAAACATTAGACTAGTACCTATTTAAAACACTTGATAAAACATAGAGATTTTAGAGTGAATCATTAATTACCTAAGTCGCAACGCCCACTACAAGTGTTAGCATAATTTCCATTTCTCTATTCGAGAAAAAGAAAGTCGGTAACAATGCAAATTGAAGAACCATAAATCTATGGCAACATAAAAACAACCATAAAATGTGTTTTTAAAACTATAATCTCTTGAATTGAAATGATCAATAATCACCTACTAGTTTGGTGATAATTATGAATACAGATTGCTTCTTCATTACAAAAGATTGCATATATTAACGAACCTGACATAATCATTTCATAGTGTGTCCTTAAGGCACTGGTCCCATCGCGAGCGAGGAAGCTATGAGCTATAGATATCGAACAAAATAAATATACTTAAGCGCTCCCGTGTGAACAAAAGAGATACGGGGATGTACTATAAATATCGAGATTTCTCTTTTATTTACAAGGGAACGCTTAACTTTTGTTCATTTCTATAGCTGATAGATAGCTCACAGTTTACTCGCTCGCGGTTAGCCGGTGCCTAAATGAATCGCTTCTATTTCTCATTAGCATTTATAATGAGCTGCTTGAAGAAGCGTTGAAGAAAGTAGTCTTGATATGATTTGCATTTATTCACTAAAAACCGTTCTGAACCATCATTTATCCTTGAATTTGAATGAACTTATAATGTTAATTATTTTATTATATGGATTAAAAAATATAATATAGGTAATATTTTCTTTGGTTACGGCGATAGTTGCTCATGAAATAAAACTATTTTAACGGATTATAAAGCATATATTAATTAAATTTAACTACATCTCGACGTTTCGTGACATTTTTTATGCTGTTCTATAAATTTGTTCATAATGTATCAACATGTATTTGCATGCTGTTTATCTACCTACAGCTGGATAAGGCGAACTGATGCATACTTGATGTATGAACAATAGATAACACAAATCATTCTTATTCGAATACTTTACAGGGTTCGTGGTCAGGCACCCGTAGACCTTGAACCCTGTAAAGTTTTGGATTAGACACCTACATAGGTCTATTAAAACATACCTTGGTACCTAACTATATTGTAAATAATATTACATGTAATTTTTATACCAAGAAAAAGACCAAATTAATCACGATGGGAAAACACACAAAACAAATACTTAATAAAATAATTTGATTTGTTCCACAATAACTTGATCATACCTATATGAAACAAAATGCCTTATTTTCTAATTGCTTGTGCGTCTAATGCTATTACTCAATAAAACCTAATAAAGCTAAGTGGAACAAACGTATCATAATGGATTGCGTACGTACCTCTCGGGAAATTTATCCTCCTGGGGACGTGAGTAATTTCATAATATTATATTCTAGGAATAATGAGGACGATTTCATCTATCGTTGGTACATAAATATGTTTATTTATTTTCTTCGCGATCGAATAGGAATAGTACATTACGACACAAGTGCGAAATGTTTAAAACCCGACCGATAGAGAGTGTTTTAAATCGACACGAGTTACGAATTTCGTTTTTGCACGTGTCTCGTGCGACGTTTTTTAGTGCATATGGCCCTCCGAAGTTTTGGACCTGACGTAAAATGACACACTTCTCGCACTAGAGCCTAAAAAAGCCACCATCTGTACTAAAATAGTACATTACGACACAAGTGCGAAAAACATGAATTTCGAAACGAGTGGCGATGTTCAAATCGACACGAGTTACGAAGTGTGTCGTACGACGTTTTTTAGTACAGATGGCTCTCCGAAGTTTTGGACTCGACGTAAAATGACCCACTTCTCGCACTAGAGCCTAAAAAGTACACCATCTGTACTAAAAAAACGGTTCTTTGTCCTGCAGGCCTAACCAAGATGCCATTCTGCAATCTTATACGAAAAGCGATAAGTCACGTGACCATAATAATGCATACCTAGAAATGGTCACGTGACTTTTTGCACGAATTTGTTATTCTCATACAATTATTATTTATCTTATCGTATACATTGGCAGAATGGAATGTTCAGGCTCAGGAGGACTTGTGTAGGAGGGCCGGAAACGATTGGATGCATTAACACGTTGACGCGAGCAACGTGTTTATATAGTTCGAGAAATATAAATTGAATGTTTATTTTCACAATAATGTAGGTAGAAAGTTACCAATTTATATTTCACGAACTATACGTCTATTTACAGAGGTAACGATATGACATAACGTTTAATCACGTTGAAAGTGAATATCTCATATTTTACAGAACGGGGTAGAACGTCGCCTCCCCGTATAAAAATGCATTAGGTAGTGACGTTAAACCACCACATCACATCAAATAGTATAAGCTGCTACCGCGTCCAGCTATGCTATTCTCTTATTGACACATTCGACGCTGCGTTCGTCAACGAGCTCGATGTCGAGACAGCCTTGTCTAAAATCCTAGCTGTTTGATTTGACATTAGGAATCGAGGCTGTGAGCGAGGTTGTGGGCGAGTTCGTCGCTGTTTTCGTTAGAGAATACGAAGTTCATACATTAAACGTCAAACTTTCGACACAATGTAGCTCACGCCGCATTCGTCGCCGAGCACTAGTGTCGTTTAAAGTACATTAGTGAATACCATTTTTAGGCTAACCGCTGCCGCAGCACTGACACAGCGCTGACAGCAAGGCGGTTTCCTTAGAGAATAACACTGCTGGCATAGATGTTTTTACGTTTCAAACTAGAGGCTGTTTGAATATGTGCTGACTACTACGCGCTGTGTGGCGTACATTGAGAGAGGCCTATGTCCGGCAGTGGACAGACACAGGCTGATAATGATGATGATGATGTTGTTGTTGTTGCAGGTCGCATGAGCCGGCGCCATGTCGGCGGTGATGTCCACGCTGTCCATGATCAGCGGCGGCCGGCGCGCGCACCGCAAGCTGGCCAGCTCCAGGTATGCATCCACTAGCCAAGCCAGACTGGTGTGCAGCAGGTCGCATGAGCCGGCGCCATGTCGGCGGTGATGTCCACGCTGTCCATGATCAGCGGCGGCCGGCGCGCGCACCGCAAGCTGGCCAGCTCCAGGTATGCATCCACTAACAGGCAAGCCACACTCGTCTGCAGCAGGTCGCATGAGCCGGCGCCATGTCGGCGGTGATGTCCACGCTGTCCATGATCAGCGGCGGCCGGCGCGCGCACCGCAAGCTGGCCAGCTCCAGGTATGCATCCACTAACAGGCAAGCCACACTCGTCTGCAGCAGGTCGCATGAGCCGGCGCCATGTCGGCGGTGATGTCCACGCTGTCCATGATCAGCGGTGGCCGGCGCGCGCACCGCAAGCTGGCCAGCTCCAGGTATGCATACACTAACAGCCAAGCCACACTGGTGTGCAGCAGGTCGCATGAGCCGGCGCCATGTCGGCGGTGATGTCCACGCTGTCCATGATCAGCGGCGGCCGGCGCGCGCACCGCAAGCTGGCCAGCTCCAGGTATGCATCCACTAGCCAAGCCACACTGGTCTGCGGCAGGTCGCATGAGCCGGCGCCATGTCGGCGGTGATGTCGACGCTGTCCATGATCAGCGGCGGCCGGCGCGCGCACTGCAAGCTGGCCAGCTCCAGGTATGCATCCACTAACAGCCAAGCCAGACTGGTGTGCAGCAGGTCGCATGAGCCGGCGCCATGTCGGCGGTGATGTCGACGCTGTCTGTGATCAGCGGCGGCCGGCGCGCGCACCGCAAGCTGGCCAGCTCCAGGTATGCATCCACTAGCCAAGCCACACTGGAGTGCAGCACGTGTGCATTGTAGCTAGGGCTGCCAACTGGACGGGACGTCCCTCTGGGGCCCTAAAGTATGCGTCCCGCAAAGAGTTCGTGCGGGACGCCGATTGTCCCGCTTTTCAGGCAATACTGAACTGGAAATGCTAAAATAAAAATATGAATACTTAACGTATTCAAATCGAGGACTTAGGTGTGATCCTGATCATATTTAATTTTAATTTTTTTATTAATGTTGATATGTAAATGATGAAGGTCGCAGGAGTCCGCTGGATGCGGGTGGCGCAGGACCGGTCATTGTGGCAATCTTTGGGGGAGGCCTATGTTCAGCAGTGGACGTCTTTCGGCTGATATGATGATGATGATGTAAATAACATTGGAGTTATTTAAAAAAATGGGCGAAAATTACCACCTCCGTTCTCGGAAACTATAGGCTAAATATTTGGCAAAAAAATGGCTAAATATTTGGTATAGTAGACGATTTTTATCCTTTAATACACTTTCTCATGCGTCCCGCATTTTATAGCCAAGTCCCGCAATTTATTCGCTAATGTACTGCATATTTGTGATATTTGGTTGGCAGCTATATGCCATACCGCTTGCGTGGCGTGCACGTGCGCGTGACGTTCAAGCTGTGTCGCTCAGCTTTAACACACTCACTCCTCTGTAGGCTGATGATGGTACCGCGTCTAATCGTTTGTCGTCGTTGCTGTCACGTTCTGACAAGTATGCGTGTGCGAGAGTGATGCGTAGCACGATAAATAGATAAAACGGGACCGTCATAAGCCACCTGGTGCAGCGACGCAAACGGTATCTTCAAGAAAAGAGCGTTCCATCTGAAGGTGCGTTCAAATTTAAAGAGCATTCGCTGTTCTAACCTCCCACTCTACGAAATTCGATCGGTACACAAAACGTGATTGGTGATTTCGTAGAACGGGCACTAGAACAGCGAATGCTCTTTTGGTTTAAACGCACCTTGAAAGGCCGGCACTTGTGTTCATGGGCCGTAGTCACTTACCATCAGGCGAGGCGATCTGTCTGCTCGTTTGCCTCTTATTTTATATCTTTGCGTTTAGTGCGAACATCAATTTAAGACATATTTACACAAGCTCAAGGTCAACGTCCAGAATAGCCTAAAAGTTTGACGTTTCTCAAAATTCCCTTGTAGTCAGGTTTTTCCCTTTTAACAACTTACTAGTTATGGAAAACTCTTTTACGCTTTTCTTTATTCAATTTAATTAACTTTAGTCATCAATTTAAACTGTAACTTTTGGTGTCTAATTAACTAAACTTAGTTTAAGTATCTATGTGAATTGGATTTTATCATGTTAGCGATAATTATTTGTATATATGCATATACCGTGTTTGCCTGTAACTGGGTGAATACTCGAGCAATTTACATGTATAGTTTCCGTATCAATAAGTATCAATGTATTTCACCTGTTAGCAAACCTCAATAAATAAAATAAACATACGCCACAGAACAGAACACGATTACCTATGTTGGGTCAGCACAAAGGATAAAATTACAACAATTACAATAAAATCCGCTTAAGTTAAGCTTCGAACTGAACCTGCGATCTAAGGCATGCCAATATTTAAAATCGTACTTTTTTAAAATTTTTATCAATGAAATCAGAGTGGACATATCTAGTTCCTCTCTAGTCATCCCGCTGCGTTAATCACATTTAATATGAGCGCTATAGCGTTTCGAAATCGTTGTAAAATCATCAACATAATTAAAAAATTATGTTTATCACTTGCAATAAAATAAAGTATGTCGTTGATTTTTATTGTCATGGTGCGGTTTTTTGTTTGCTGAGAAAGCTTAGAAATGAGATAATGTGAACATTTTTACAACTCTTCCTGTCCACAGAGACAGTTATTACTATAATAGTCGAGGGAAGTGTCACTGACCAATCTGACCATTGATTGTATCCTATCCTATGTATGTGTAAACTTTTAGTCTATAAATCCGTTCTGGACTTTTTTTATTACGGATCTATAATTTCCGAGATGATCCCATACCGTAAGGACCAAGTCGGGGTCAGCTGATGGGAACTTTGAGAAATCGGCTGAAGTCGTTTTTTTTAATTCGGTTATTATATAAATGAAGAATCAGAATTTTGTGCCCGTATCTGTCCTATCCGCCCACAGCATCTGTACCTTGGAGCTGCGTGGGAAGTGTTTATGTACTAAGGATAAGTTAGGTGTTTAGCCATAGGTGGTGAATGCAGTGATTCTGTGCGGTTTTACGAGATTAGCATAATGGAGGCTGTGGGTGTCTTAGCTCAGGCATTATCTATATAGAGCAGTATCTTCCAATAATACAGGGTGTTACAAAAATGGTGATACAAAAAACAACACTTTAATTGTTGTTCCATAGTTCTTTGATGTAATAATTATGCATATCGTTAACATTACAATTAAGATTTTATTGAAATAAATAATTCTTATTCTTATACAAATGAGCTAAGATATGTTGGCCAAAATGTATGGAAGCGTCGATATTTGGTCCCATAGTCAGAGAAAGTTATTCAAAATAATTAATAGATTCATGCTTTAAAATTTTGTATCACCATTTTTGTAACACATTACGACAAAACAAATTTTAAGAACGAATTCCTTACCTTACATCCTAAAGGTGCATTCAAATCAATAGAGCATTCGCTGTTCTATCCCTCGTTATACGAAATCAACCAATCACGTTTTGTGTAACGATCGAGTTTCGTAGAGTGGGGGGTTAGAATAGCGAATGTTCGTTTGATCTGAATGCACCTTTACATTGTATTATATTACGTCGCTTTATTCTTCAGATAGATTTAGATTTAGATTTTATTTATTTCACGAAGAAAATTACATTATACACTTGCATTAATGTCAAAAGTATACAAATTCTCATCATGATCGTCAAAAACAGTAGAAATACATTGAACTTAAAATAACTTACATTAAATGTCAACATGATTCATAGTGTTTCTCCCAGAAGGATCGTCATAGCCATTAATAAATTTAAATAACATTAAATAAAACAATAAAAGGGAAACATTAAAAATTCATTAAGTGTATACAATATCATAATATAGTTTTTAAGAATAGTGATATAATCAAATAATTCAAGTTTATTAATGTCACCTTATTAGGATCGTCACTAAATACAATTGGTTGAGTAATTACAATTTTAATTCCATGTACTCATTTATGGAGTACAGAGGGTTATCCAACAAAAGGTTCTTCAGCTGACGCCTAAATGTTTCATCACATGGCTCATCTCTAATTTCAGCAGGTAAGTGACAACATGTAAAAAAACAACATAAAAAACATAACATGTAAAAAAACAATATAAAAGACAACATGTAGTACTTTTAATGTACTGGCAACTTCGCACTGATTAGATAGGCATAAAAAAAAAACATATTTCCGTCTCCTGTGGGTACCTCGGCACTGCGGGAGCTGCGTGCCTTCATTCTTTTTTTGTGCGCGGCAACGAACGCACGCTTCCTACCTTACACAAAAATCAAGTTACAACAAGTGCTGCACTATGCCGAAACGAAGTGCAGATGATAAAATTGATCATTATAACGCAAAAATAAGAAAGTTACAACATCAAAGATTTCGTCGTGTGATTTTATACTCATCGTCGTCCGACTCTGAGGAAAATTCGGGTAAGTTTGCAAAAAGTGATTCGTGATTTATTAAGTGAAATGCTCCTTTTTACGGCATCTATAAGCTTTCCGGGAGGTTAACTGCGGGTTAACACATAGGTTAAGCATGATGCTATGACAAAATAGCCTGGAGGCTGACTGCGGGTCAGCACGAAGGTTTTAAACTTCTAACATCGTCCAGCCATTGCTGCGACTTTGAACAAGTATTGTAATGCGTCAGATGTACCTCAGACGTTATATAAGTACAAAAAATTAAAAGTCGGTTTTCTTTTTACTAAGTACCCTCTTTTATATTTTTTAGATAACGGAGCCCAAAATATAGAGGATCACATTGATACGACGGTGTATTCAGCCCCCGCGGCTTGCGACCTTGTTGGCGACGCCGACCAAGCACCTACGATGCCCGCCCCACTCGAGGCCTGCGAGACTAACGGCGATACTGAAAACACAGTTTCGACGGTACAGTCGCCATCAGATATATAGTAGCGGTCGAGGTCCCCAAATAAATCGGAGCAACGTAAAATTTCAATAAATTCGTTACGTGAGAAAAGGACAATAATTAGAGGCATGTAATTTGTCACAAATTTAGGAGCAACCATTTTTCAATTAATTCGTAACGTATAATTAGGCAAAAATATCGGAACACAGATATAATCAGAAATATATGAGCAGTCAGGGTGGTCGTAAATATCTCAACATTTATGGAAAATATACCTTAGTGTCATATACACATCGCTTTAAATTCGTTATGGTCAGCCACAAGTCTTGAATAGGTTGTCAATAATTTGAATTTAGAACAGAGTGGTTGTGTGTGACGTTCTTCGAAAGAGTAGACATTTGTCATCGTGACAATATATTTCTGTCTCTTTCGCAAATTGGACAGATGTTAATATTATGCCTAAATCATTAAAATGACTTATCTAGCTAACCGCTGTTTTGACGTATTGCCAAATAGGGATGATGACTGTAGTTAAATAAATTATTTAACATTATGCACGACATAATACACGAAGAAATATTACTAAGATGTAGATTGCAGTAATTTTTGTACAGAACTTCTATTTAATAAATGAAAAGAACTTAAAAGAGTAGGTCATTTGGCAGTACTCAAACGTGACGTATTTTGAGTATTTCATACAAAATTCCATAGTGGTGAATAATGGTGATCGTTTTGACAGTTCGAAAAAAGATGCTGATTTGACTTGCCAGTCATCATGCCTATTGGCAAATGTAAGGAGCAAACCTACATTTCGTGAGAAGATGTCGGGTACTCGGCGGTGGGCGCAATAAATAGTTCGAGTAATAATTATATTGAAGTAGGTATTATTAAACAGCGATTACAATGGGATTTGAAAGTACTGTTGACACAACAGTGTATAAGTCAATCTAGAATATATTCATAGTCATACAGGGG
>JALPQI010019049.1:0-26595 GCA_025490895.1 Thaumatotibia leucotreta
TAAGGACGACAGACGAGCGCCGTGGAATTTTTGCGTACGCATTGAGATTAGATAGTAAAACAACGCTCTAAATCTCTGAGATTAGAAAAAAACGTACAATGAGCAGTCTTTTGGCGGAAGGAATCGGCTCATAAAGATGATAAACAACCGCAGCATGCCTCCAGAACTCTATTACCACGAGTTTACCTCTAGTGCTAATTGAGTAGGTACCGCACAAAAAACCTTAAAATAGGGTTAATATAGGCCCTGATGAATTAGTATCTAAACCATGTTCCAAAGAATTATGAAACTGATTGGCATGCGTAAGAAAAAAAAACCGCGAATCTAATGGAATTTTTCCTTCGCGATTCACATTGCAAATGACACGATTACAATAGTAAATGGCTTCTCGATCGATTACAGATTGATAAAAACGTGTTTACTCTTCGATTTGTAAGTTATGCATCTGTTTGTAACAATGTATTGTTTACGATTGTAGGAATCGTATTATGTATGTATGTTAAATGTGAACGTCGCGACTGTACGGTTCACTGTGCCAAAGGTCCGTTTGTTAACTTCAATCGTGATTCAGTAGTAAATAAATACCTTAGCGTCGTGTGACGATAATAAGTATAGAGTTTCTACTCAACATATGGTGTCATATCGATGATGATGTTTAAAAAAAGTCGGTAAATAGTGACAGTGAAAAAAAAATCGGGAAAATATAAAAAGAGAGACCGATTGAAGTACCTCCGATCTTGAGGTAGTTTCACGTTTCATACCTCTATTTCACATATTGCGATATAACTGTCTAAGACGTGTCAATCGTCGGTTTGGCAGCTCGCCGTCGCCCGCCGGCCGGCGCCGGGAACGAAGGCTAAGCATTAACGAAGGTAGCAGTTACGTTACCGGCTCAAAGGTACGCGAATACTTCTCGATAAGCTATTTATAACAGTCTATATCTGGCCAAATACGTATGAGAAAAATCAAGATCAGTAAAGATCTAGACTAGACTGTTCGCGTGTACCAGAAGGCCGAGTGTAGACATTTCGATCGCTTTTTTTTTAAGTTATTACCTACACTCGGCCTTCTGAAACGTTCACCAATTCTACTAATCGGAAATTTACAAAACATTGACTAAACCACTAATTGGAGTTCGAGGCCAAAGAATCTACGAAAATATTGCCACAACAATGAAATGTTCTTACAATAGTAAATAATTATTTTCTAAAAACAGACGTTGAGATATATTATTTATTGGTAATTTTAATTCTTTAATTTATAGAAACAATATTATTTACTTATTTTCACGTAAATATGAGATATTTTAATAAAAACTTAATTATCCGCAATTATTAGTAACAAAGTTGGTATTGCGCTGGTATCACCTCAGGTGTTAATAACATTTGGTACAGCAATTTAACTACACATAAATTAAAACCCTATTTCTGCATACGTTTAGAAAATTGCAGAATAATATATTGTAGCGTGCTTTATGTTCACATTTCGTATTCGTAAAATTCCTTTGACCTACAAATTTCTTTGGCAGTGCTAGTGCTATAGTTCTCCATTTAAATTATGATACAGATCTAACGTTTTGTTTTCTTCCCTAGTTTGTTAACAAGGTGACCCACTTGGTTCAGCCATGTTTAGCTTCGCTATACACCCCATCATCAAAAAATTAAATTCCAAATGAAATATACTGGGTGAAATGTTATAAAACACAATGATACAAATTCATATTTTCTGGATCTATTCACGATTACAACCAAGTTTTACTATGGGACCAGCTTTGAAAAAGTTACCACTCAGGAGGATAAGTGATGAAGAAAACAAATGAAAAATAAAATACAAAAAATGCTTTCATTTTACATTTTCAAATTTCTTTCCGATAATTTTAACCCGTAATAAGGCAGGGGGTTTAGTAATTTAACCATACATAATATACATAATAAATATGGCACGGTGTCGTTTGTGTTCACTGGTAATTCAACTTCTTTTTAAAATAGGCTTTGAAACGTTGGCTCTTATCATTTTAAGTTCTTTACAAGAAAATTTTGTCATTTCTATGTTAGTTAAGAGAAAAGACAAGTTTTTAGGTATTTACGTGTTATTAAGAAAATCCTAGGTAGTTGTGACAGCCATATTAAACAAAAAGGCGTACAAACATTACAGAGGTATATTATGTTTTTATTAGGAATTATTTTAAATAAATTAATTAAATAACAAAAAGGTTGTGGAAACCTGAAAACTTTATTTGACAATGACATAAGAGACTTTGACAGATTTGACAATAACGCATCTGTCGTAGTTTCGTTGGCCTCGAACTCCAATTACTGGTATATACAAATTTAATACGATGTTTAACAGGACTCACGGACTAGTTAACAAAGTGAATGAACATGTTAATTTAAAACTCTTCAAACGTTGATAAATTACAAGATCGAAGCACTTAGAGCCAGACAAGCAAGGCAGACAAACAATTTAAGAGTAAGTCTATTAAAAAGTAACCGTAGTAAGACTGGACTACGGCACTACACTCGAGAAGTGTCGATAAAATGTTAGAAATAAACGCATTGCTACTCGCACACCCTAACCTAGATAGAGTAGGTACACGCTTGTGTGACATGCCAGGGTAACTGTGCGGTCACCGGAGCGAGAGGCCGCACTTTCGGTGGAAGGGTGTGTCCATACTGCGCGTTAGTACTATTTATACTGTGACGGCACGCCATCTTCAAACGCCAGCACCGCTCACGCAAGAGCGTGGCTACACCGGGCCATGTCAAAACACCAGTCGAACAAGACCGACAAACATATGTGTCTTTCCCCCCCCAACACGACGAAAGCATAAAGCGAGGGGGGCGTGGGGGTCTAAGTACAACGGTAAAGGCTAACCTCGGCCAACCGGTTCCACAGTCCGGCTGAGCAAGGCTGAGATAAAATTTAACAGACACATTGTAGGAATTAAAGTTTGAAACAGAGAAAGCAATTTTTAAGTTCGTATTTTGTATCGGAGGAGAGTAAATTACTAGCAAGTTACAGTGGAGTGTTTCTGTTAATGGCCTAGGTGCGTACGATTCTGCAGCTGAGGTTAAATTGAACTTTAGAACCACTATTCTATTAGTAACACTATCTTTGACTCCAATTTGTTTGTTGCTAGACTTGCTAGTAGGTATTGATTGCATCTAATTTATTTTTATTGAACAAAACTAGTCTGCTCTGGATTTGAATAACGAATAAGATAAGTAAATAATTTCGGGTACATCTATGTACAATTTCGATTTTCATGTTGCCCCAAAATAATCTTATTTACGAAAATATGGGATGAAAATATTTACCTATACTCTGTTCAATGTCATTTGAGCGTATCAAAGCGTTCGATTCTGGTAATAACGTAAATAAAGAAAAATGATCAAATGCCGTCTGATCATATTACTCAAATATGTCCGAACCGCATGATATAGGTACTATTATTGCTTGGCAAAAAAAGGGAATTCCGGATGATCCATCTATGCGCATTATTCATCAAAATTAGAGACTAATTTCAGTCTAGCTTGTCTTTTAGTCCTGCTACCAATAATAGAATCTTCGATTTCCTGTCAGGTGTCGACAATCATACATCGCTCTATAGCTCACGTTCCGAATAACGCATATACGTGGAATTTAATAGTCTGTCATAACCATAACGCCTCGCCTTTTTGATAAAGAACGAGACGTTTGTCGTGAAGGCATGCACGTGTATGATTGTACCGGTATGCGGACTTATATAAATTAATATCGATTGTTGTCATTCCCGAGATCGACTTATATATTTACGCGTCTTCAAATTAAAATTATACTCGACTGCAATAAAGTTTATTTTGGATAGAATTGAACGAGATGAGACCTTGCGTAAGTTAATCTTGGAATGTTATTATTATTACATTCACACGTATATAATCAATTTATTTCGCTCACCTTGCACCAACACATACTGGAATGCATTGAGAATTCATATGTAATTTTAACCAATTACAACTGAAAGATAAGTATCAGTGTCGTTTCATGCACAGTTACTACAGCCAGGGCTAAAAATATGTATGGGTACACTTTTTTAAAGCTTTTTAAAGCATCAAGAAAAACCTGGACATTTGGCGTAAATCCCTTTTTTCTCTCAGACTTCTAGGACAAGACCAGGGAAACCTGTAAGTACGGACGGCAGCCCTGGACAGAAGCGATGGAGTCCGACCTAAGCCGCCTACCAAGGAGCTAATCCCATTCGCAAAATATATAGAAGGCCAAAAATTTGTGTATTTCAGTTGCCAGTCAGGTTTTGGGACGCAGCACAAGCCACTGGTGCATTCCACGAAAAAGTTTACTTTGTCGGAAACATGACGGCTATGACAGCTACCTTAGAAATATATGGAAAGTGCGAGATTTCTTTATTACTACAAACACCAAGTTTTAAACTTAAGATACACCAAAAATGGTATTCCTTACTCTCTTTAAAGTATGCGAAAAAAGGCGTTACGTACCCGACATTCTCGTGGAATGCACCCACTATTTTTTTAAATTAGTATTTTAAGACTTTTTTAATTACTTAGTAGTAAGGAATAGTAGCAATATCTACTCGTAGTAATATCATCATTTCACAATTTCATCAACCTCCCAAAAACCTTTTAGGGGCCTATTCTGAGTCCCAACATTTTACAATCAACGGGAATGCGCTTATTTTGGCCACCATTTAGAATCATTTATCAGTCGAGATTTCAATTTTTTTGTGTATTGTGTTCTTAGTAAAAGATAAGACATAACAAGGCTACCCAACATAAATAGTTCAAAAGATCCCACCCCTACTAGATAACCTATTCTAAAGCACCTAGAGCTGTGCCGACTATAATTAGAGTGTGTATTTTCAGCGGCCTCCAACCAAGACGCCGCTTTATTTATATAATTCGAATGAAGAAGGTCACAAGTCTCATGCAGGTTGTATGACGATTGTACCTTTTGAGTAGTTAGAGATTTCAGCTAGGAGTGCTAGGACAGCTCGCGTGTTCGTTGTGCGTCACGTCATAACTTGTTACGAAGAGATTAGAACGGCTGGTTTTTCAATGAGGGTTAGGTTAACGACCTAGATTGTTACAGCCTTAACGATTTATATTATAAAGCAATTACAAATTTTATGTTAAGATATCATAACAAAGAAAAATACCAATACAGACATTATAGCGTAGTTAAAGTTTAATATTGTCCTGACGTTTCGAACATGACAGTACACCTGTAGACGCAGGCTGGCAGCAGGCACGTCATGTCTGGTGTATTTCAGATTAATGTAAGTATTACATTTCAGGATTTATAAAAATAATAAAATTATACAAGAAGGTAGTATGATTATGAAACCATAAGTCAAGACTGGACCAACGACCAACGTAGTTGACCAAAATCATTAAAAATTAAATAAGCATAGACAAACAAACATATAAACAGGTAGCTTATTTAAAATAATATTAACAACAAGTTATTTACATTTGAAAACAATAATAGGTAACTCAAAGGTTTTATTACGCACCGTTCACAATTATAAAACATTTTTAAATAAACCAAACAGACGTACTAAATAAATAATGGTATGCGGAATAAATTACTTTTCCAATTATAATTGCAATCTAAATCCGCCTCGAGTGTTATTTTATTACAACATTAACAATTCAACTAGTTCAGTAATATATGTATACATGTGGGTCAAGAAGTTAGTAAACATAATATTCTTGTATCGTTACTAATACATATTAACGTTAATCATTTTTGGCATAGTTTTGAGATTAATGCAATCTTAACTGCTATTTTTTGTTGACTGTTCAATGTACCTACAGTCAAGTGCAAAAATATGTATCGAAAGAATCCTCTAAGTTACGACGTTCTCATTACACGGAATTAAGGTGCACTCTGCACTCGGGTATATTTTTGAGCATTTTTATATACACCTTATTTTACCTTTGACTGTATGTTTGTGTTTATCTATCCTATTCTTAATATAATCTCCAATCCAATTAAGTTACTCTAAGGTTAGCTGGAAGAGATCCCTGATTAGAATTAATTCACACTTACATACACTTTTCAGATTGTGCTGTACCTAATCTTTATTGTATACAATACAATTAATTATTATGGGCGAACTGTATACATGGCTGAATTCTACATTAACAGCCATTGCAATAATATTCTGACACAAAACCACTATATCTCAAAAAAAAAAAACCATTTATACGTTCTCTTAAACTAGATCGGCGGTAGAATGTTGATGCGTATCGAAATTACACATACAATACACAATAGGAAAGATAAAATCAGTTCCAAGATTTCTATGCACGCTGTATGGTCTTTACTTGGTTCTTAATGCGATCTTGTCGAGAACTAGAAAGTAAATCTGTGTCAGCGTATAAAAAAAGGCTAGATTAATATGTGCGTACCTCTTTTCTACATTCACCGTTCTGAAATTGTAATATTGATTACATTTTTTAAAGAAAGAGAACCGTGGTAAACTGAGGACTTCTAGTGGTAAAATAAATGCGAGAGTTCTAGTAAAACGACACACTTCGTCGCTTACCATAGGGATGTTATTGGTTTGTATCTTCATACGAATTATGTCTAAGCGTCCTCATAGCATGTGACAACATTTTACCAAAAAGGCTCATAAATCTTTTCCTTAAGAAACAGCTGCTGGTAAGCGAGTACTGATACTGATGTCATCGTCATAGAAAGCCAATTAATTGAATATAAAAAATAAGTTATGTCTCATTTCAGCAAATGAGACGATAGGTAGGTAGGTACTTATTTTGTATTTAGGTATATTAAACGTAACCTAAGTATGTACTCACACATAAGCACGTTCCGACCTAATCCGTACCTAAACATTCGTTCTCATCTCAAGTCTAGAAACATTTTGTATTCACAGTTGCAGGTACCCCCGCCCAAGGACGTTCGATACAATTTTATAGGAATTATTTGGGAGCAGGCACGAAAATTCCAGTAAACGCTAAGCAGACACGACAGGCACTCGGCAGTTGATAGATTGGACGCGCTCACGGATGAAAAATGATCATTTTATTTACACGTGCGGTATAATAAAATAAGTGGTGAGATGTAAATATAAACATGTATTTCCGATTCTTGTGTGTGTCGTATTGATGGAAGAAAAATTTGTTTTCGTACGACGCTGATTAAATAGGGACTAAGGGTTGGCAGACATTAAGATTACAACCTCCATTAGAAATTCAAGAAACTTCTTAATATTGCTCGTTGCTAGGGCTGCTAATAAAGAATCGTTTGACTTAATATTTCTACTAAATCGCTAAGAATAGCGTATCGAATGGAGAGGACACGATCAATAAACATCGCAGAAGTTAAATGAAACGTCGAAAAACAACAATGGAGCTGTGAATTTGCCGGTGAGAGGCAGCCCTATCCCGGGGCGTTAGGACCTAGGGAGTCACGGTCAAGGTCGCCCCCCTGGGCCGGGCTCGGAGTCGAAACCAGCCAGCTCAATGAGACACGCACACAGCCGCATATGTTTGTGGGTGTGAATACTGATCGTGATATTCGTGATCAGAATTGCGGCGGCGGTCTATATACAGTTTTTGGGTGGAACCATTATATCTATACAAGAGGTATATCGTATAACATTCGATTGAATTCTTCCTGTATAGATTAAATATAAATTAAATTTTGTTTTTGATAATATTGATTGCACATGTAAATACCTATTCATGAGAAAAATATGACAAAAGACGGACGGACAGTGAAGTCTTACTAATAGGATCCCGCTTTAATACTTTGGGTACATAATCGATTTTTTTATTTTTTATATAGTAGCATGCTTAAATCTAAGCATAATGTATTTTGAGCCAGGACACCGGTAAACAACCATTCAAATTATACACTAAGCACTTGCATAATCTAGGGTTAGTCAACACGGAGTGAACTGGTTAAGTCCATACATGTTTGACTAACCCTAGTAGTTAGTTAGTTAGTTAGTTAGTTATCCTGGGCTTTTTCCGCAACTCGACAACCATCGTGCCTTTTTTGCGTGATAGCGAGGTAGCCCTATTCCAACCATCCAAGCTCCTCCACGAAACTCAGTGTATGTTTCAGGTTGCTAAATGCCTCCTTTAGTGTATGTGGAGTCCCCAAGTGCCTACTCCTGTATACCTCTACCTGTTTACAATTTAGAAGAATGTGTTTTGCTGTTTCCTCCTCTTCCATGCAGGCCCTGCACATAGGGCTATCTGTTTTGCCCATATTGTGCAGATGTTTGTTTAATGTGTTGTGTCCCGTGATCAATCCTACTATTTTCCTCAGTTTGTGTCTGGGCGTTCGTAGTAGGGTTTTAGTGAGTTTACAGTTCAATTCGGGTAGTACTTCTTTGGTCTGTCTGCAGGAAACCAGATCGTTCCAGCATTTATTGTGGAGATGTCGGTGATATAGACCGAGTTGGTTTCGTATGTATGATAAAGGTAGTGGTATGATGGGTTCCGGTCCGTACGACGGTGTCTCTGATCCTTTTCTCGCCAGTTCATCCGCCGCATCGTTTCCTCTTGAGCCACTGTGTCCTTTTATCCATTGTATAGTCACTTTGTTCCCTTCTTTGCTTTCCTCCATGAGGCAGCTGTGACATTCTAATATAAGTTCTGAGGTGAATTTGTTACTTTGTAGCGCTTGCAGCACTGATTTACTGTCTGACAGTATTAGTATATTTTCATTTTTGGTTTTTCGTCTCCTCAGTGCCTTGCAGGCTTCTATTATTCCTACACATTCCGTCTGGAACACTGTGCTATGTTCTCCTAGAGGTCTCGAAATGTGCATGTTAAGGTCTTCTGAGAAGACTCCACATCCGGTACCTTCATTTGTTTTTGAGCCATCTGTAAATATTCTTAGGTGTGTTTGATTCAGTCCTTCCTTCTGATCCTCTGTTAACGATATGGCATAATCTTTCCAGAAGATCATCGTCTTTGGTACTTTGTCAATAGGTGCCTCAAGTATTGGCATACTAGAGATCATCTTGTCATAGATCTTTTTGTGTGCCGAGCTGAGGTTTGACCATAAGTTCGGGTTTTTAAGCCGAAGCGCTGTGGCGGCCGCTTCTTTCTGTATGTGCATATGTAACGGTAGCAGTCCTAGCATTATTTCCAGTGCTGCAGTCGGAGTGGTTCTCATGCAGCCTGTGGTTGCCACACATGCTAGTCTTTGTATCTTGCTTAGTTTATTTATTGTGGTGGTTTGCTGTGTGCGAGGCCACCACACAACCGAGCCATAGCTGATCATCGGCAATATGACCATTTTGTATAGCCACAGTATTATGTGAGGTGCTAGGCCCCATCTCTTGCCCACCATCCTTCGGCATTGCCAAAAGGTTACTGTAGCTCTGTTCAGTTTATTGTCCAAATGTTTGCCCCAGTTGAGTTTGTCATCCAGGGTTATTCCTAGGTATTTAACTTCCTTTGAAAGCGTTAGTTTCGTTCCGAAGAGAGTTGGCATTTCGTAGCTACCCAACTTTCTTCTATGTGTGAAGAGCATTGCATCTGTCTTTTTTGGGTTTACCGATAGGTCATTCTCCCTGCACCATTTCTCCACTATCCTTAGTGCAGATTGTGTCAGGTCACATAATGTGCTTATTATCAAGCCGCTGACTAATATCACTAGGTCATCAGCGTATGCTATAGTCATAAAATGTCTGTTATTTAGTTCCTTTACTAGATCGTTCACTACCAGGTTCCAGAGTAGTGGTGATAGTACTCCTCCCTGGGGGCATCCTCTCATAACGAGTGTACCCTAGTATCTACAAGTAAGGCTGAACGGTGTAGCTTTCTCAGGGTGCCTTTCCACCTGGCCTACTAACACGAAAATCGAAATTCGAAAATTTTCGAGGATTTTTCTCTGTCACTCAAACGAAGGCGTCATTAGAGTGAAAGAGACAACTCCTAGAAATTTACGAATTTCGTTTTTCGCGTTAGGGCCGCTGATCTGATGTGGAATCGTCTGATATACAACATTCCCATCAACGCAGTGTAGCGCATGCGACAGATATTAGCTACGGTTCGAGAGTGTTAAAAATGGATATTAAAAGCATCCATAATATCCATATTCACATAGCATCGTTCTGCAGGAAAGGTATCTACAGTTAAAAGGGATGAATTGTCGTCGATACATTATTGAAACGAAATCTGAACAAAAATATTATACATATAGTGTCGTCAAAATTGTTCTAAATCCTTGGCCTTGAAGAAAATTATTTTCTTCGTATATTAATAAAAAATATAATTCAATTGAAACCGCGCAACGTGATTATAGTCGCATAGATAATTATACTTTCATAACTATCGCATTGGGGAATTTTACGTGATAAAACAGTGAATTAAAGCACATTTCTAAAGATAATTATCTTAGAATCAATAAACAGCTATACGTGTCGCCATATATCAAATCAACAAAATATAAATTGTAAACCATTAAAGTTCAGTAAACACTTTTGTACGTCATCGTCATTTCGTTATGAGATGCAAAGCCGCGTACATGTATTTGCCCAACATTTATTCTAAGTGTAATAATAAATCAAACCTAGTTTACAGCTATTCAGAAACTATACTGCCTCTATTGGACTCATGCGTAGACATAATATTATACAAGGTGCCCGTGAGGAAAGGGAAAAAAATTAAGAGCATGTTCTTCTTGGGTTATTCCCACCTGTTACCACCAACTTGACACCAATGGTAACAACTGGGAATTTTTTTCCCATCTGTTACCACCAGAGTACTTGGTGGTAACTACTGGGAAAAAGGATTCCCAGTAGTTACCACCAATCACTTTAGTGGTAACTACTGGGAAAAATAAATCCCAGTTGTTACCACCAAGTACTTTACTAGTAATGTGCTTGTTTTTAATAGAATATACACAAAATACTTTGCCAGTTATTAATAAGGAGCTAATTTTATGAATATTACTTTATTTATAAAATATCTTATTAACCATCGAATTTAACTAAAAATTAATAAATTTTGAAAATATTTTTTAAACTTTATTTTTAAATATGTTGTCAGTATTACCTACTCTGAATCTGAACCAAAAATATTAAGAACTACTGACTTGATTATCACAGGGGCAGGTAAAAAGGGATGACGGGTGACCGACTCGTAGAAGGGATAACTTTCATTTTTCATTGTGTTGTTTTAACTGATTACGAATCTCAATCCTTTTTAAGATTATTATAACTACTACAAGGTTTTAGGTACTTACACGAAAAATGAAATATTGAAATATTCTTGTTTTGAATAAAAAATCTGTGTAATTCGTCTTTATTTGTATTTAGTATAACATTTTATAATAATTATAGTCTCTGGAAATTGTTACCATTGTATAACAAAATTTATGGCTACTAGGTATCCTATTGCAATAAGACTACTAAATATTAACTTAGTGGTAACTACTGGGAAAATGAATTCCCAGTAGTTACCACCAATTAGTTTAGTGGTAACAGTTGGGAATTTTAATTCCCAGTTGTTCCCAGTGGTAACAGGTGGGAAAAAAAATTCCCAGTTGTTACCACTGGTGTCAAGTTGGTGGTAACAAGTGGGAATAACCCTTCTTCTTCTAATAATAAAAGAAGCAAAAAATGTTATGTGAGTTTTGGTCAAATCTGCAAATCTTTTTTTTTTGTGTTTGGAATGCCTCAAAGCAACTTTAAAATAATATTATTATGAGTATAACTCTTATAAATTATTTAATATTAAAGAAAACAAAACTCAAAAACTATTATTGATATTATAGATATAATATAAACTATAAATACCTACCGATCTGTGGCACTAGCGGAAGGGTGCCGAAATAAAGGCTTATAAGTTGTATATAAAATTATGCCGATAATCTCGCATGAAAACAAAATTTTACAGGACCTCGTGATCGTTAACAAGGTGGGTATCGTTATGCATACACACATATCGCATCGGTACCAGATAAGATGATAATACTGTTTGTGTAGGTACTGTATGGCTCTGATCGGAGATAAAAGCAAAATAGAATAAGTACTTACTGTTACGATAATAACGTACCTATAAGGGGAATGTATGTAAATGAAGAGGTGATCTTGAAAGTTAAAAACAGGATATGTACTTATTCTTGAGATTAAGTGCTCAAGGAAATGATGTATACCATTCTTCAGTATGAAAGTAAAAAAAGGTAAACAAATATGGTTGACTTTTCATAGCATTTGACGTCTTTGACACATATCGTGAAACACGTTCGCAGATAAAGATATATTTTTAAGTTAATACTAATAAATAGCAATAATTTTAACAAAATTTCGATACACAAGAAATGAACGATACTATGCGTAGTCTCCCAAATCTTTCAACAACGGAAGATGCTCAAGTACTTGAATTAAAGTCGCAAGTGTCTACGTTGTCCATACAGCTGGGCAGCGCTCACAATGAAATTGAGCGTCTCCATTCTAGCATATCAGATATGAAGAAAGACCTAGATGAAAAAACAAAAAAAATCAGCGTAAACAGGAAGATATTAGGAGAAACCGGGTCTCCTACAAAACTGTTAAAAAAAAATATTTCGTCTCCAACCACGACGGATACTCTGTTTAGCAGCACCACTCAAGAGATTGTAAATATTACTCCCAGTCCAGCCATCACACAACATTATGTCTGCTCGATACCGGAACCAACAGAGATGGCGGCACAGGATTCCTTGAACACTTCAGTTGAGAATTGCGAAGTGACTTCGGCTCTGACTAACGACAACTCAAAGCATATACTATCTGAATGTGTTAATGAGAATATGTCAATGCAAACCAGCATAAGTGGAGAAAACTTAATCAAAGCAAATACTAAAACTTCTGATTCCTTAAATGGCAGTATAATACAGTGTAATGCTAAAAACAGTTCAGATCAAGCAACGCACAGCCATCATAGTCCACATAAGAAGATTTACATTCTTGGTGGTGGCCAAAATAAAGGACTGGCTGCCGCACTAATAAAGTCGAGACTCAATACGGTATTTGAACGCTACGAAATAACTTCTACCATCAAGCCCAACGCTCGTTCCGAAGACATATTAAATTCGGCGGAAACTCTGCATGCTCGTGACGGTGATGTAATTATAGTAAATATTGGCGAACATGACTGTAATCCTATAACGATGCTTGCGGAGCTTTGTGCTTTTATAAGAATGCGCCCTAAAGCATTTGTAATTGTTACCAGTGTAAAAAAAAGCATTCATCTCAATGAAAACATACTCAACACTACTGTAAAAGTGTTCTGTAATAGATTTGACAATTGTAAATTTGTAGATTTGGAGTACCTAGATTGCAATAAAAGAAGCTACATGTACAACTTATGTTCGAAAATAAATATTGTTCTTGATGCCCGCTACTATGCCAACAAATACCTCTGTTACAATAGATTAAATCCAAGAACATGTAAAAATCCAAAACCTGTGTCTGTAACACATAAATTGAGCAATGTTAAGTCCAAGAGTTCTGTACTATATTGCCCACAAAAAACATTTAAACAAAAAACCATCACTGAGTTCTTCCAAAGAGACGTTATGGATGATGATCCGCGTAAATCGGATAGTAACTGTTTTCGTCGCTAAAAATTGTGTTTTTAGAGTATTTCACCAAAATATAGCAGGGTTTGTTAGCAAAAGCGAATTACTCGAAATAACAATTGATGAACTGGCCAATGATCACATTCGTTTTGACGTTTTATGTTTTACGGAGACATTCATTAGAAAGGGTATGGAAGGTAATTTACGTATGAATGGATATCGACTGGCAGCATCGTATTCTAGATCCCATCAAAAGAGAGGCGGTGCTTGTATATTCTGTGCAAACCACATTCAAACCCGTAATTTAAGCTTCTTAGATGGATTTTCTGAGGACTTTGTTTTCGAATGCTGTGGTATAGAAATAATGGCGATTAAATGTATAGTTATTTGTATTTATCGAACACCATCGGCAGACGCAACTAATTTCCTGGAAAAACTAGAATGTCTAATTAACAAGTTAAAGCATAAAACAAAATATAAGATAGTAATCGCAGGAGATCTTAACATCGATATACTTAAAACTTCACAAAATTCGAATGAGCTCACAAGAATAGCATCAAATAACAATTTCACATTGCATATAAAGAACCCCACACGAAGAGAAGCATGCCTTGACCAAATAATATCGAATATCCCTGAATCTGAAAGTGAAATTCTTCCACTGGGTTTGTCCGACCACGAGACTGCTCAGAGTTTAGAATTTCCAATTAAGAAACTGGATAAACCACTTCCCTGGCATTACAAATATAGAAGAGATTATAGTCCAGAAAACCTTAGAAAATTTTGTGACTGTATGGCTCGACTTTCCTGGTCTGAGGTGTGTGCTGAATGTGACGTGTCTATGGCTTTCAAAAACTGGCATGATACATTTTTACTTTTCTACAACTTATGCTTTCCCATCTTAAAGATAAAAATAATAAGTAAACCGAAATCGTGTAATTGGTTAACAAAAGGTATCAAAAACTCTGTAAAAACCAAAAGAAGTCTACGCTTTAACTATTACAAAAAACAAAAAGGTCACACTAGCTATATAAACGCTAAGCAGAAGTTTAATAAATATTCAAAACTTCTTAAACGATGCATACATCAAGCTCAACGATGTGCCAACGCAAGATATGTTTCCCGATCTAAAAACGTATGTAGAGCAACTTGGGATATAATTAAAACCACTACTGTAACTCAATCGCGTGACGCTTACATTGGAAAATTAACCGTAAACAACAATAGCATATCGAACCCCAATGACATTGCGAATGCATTTAACGATTTTTATATAAATTTAACAAATTCGGCCCAGGCTAATAACATGTCTACATTGTCTACGTCTGCGAACTTGCTAGTAAAACCGAACAATGCAAGCATGTTTTTGATGCCAACTGATAAAAACGAAATTAGTAAAATTATTAATGAGCTTAAACCCACAAATTCAGCTGGTTATGATGAGATCCAGACCAACGTATTAAAGATATGCAAACATGAAATCGCGGAAGTGTTAAGCTATTTAATTAATATGTCATTTGTAAATGGAGTTTTTCCTACTACCCTAAAAAGAGCTTTAATTAAACCGCTGTTTAAAAAAGGTAGTAAAGAAGATGTTCAAAACTTTAGACCGATTGCACTTATCTCGGTTTTCTCTAAATTATTCGAAAAAGCGTTTTATACACGCTTAATTTCATTCTTAAGCAAGTTTAATTTGATTAAACCGGAACAATTCGGTTTCCAGAAAGGTAAATCTACTACTTTAGCAGCATACACATTAACAAATGACATACTGTATTACATGAACCAGAGTTTGCCAGTAACTGCGATATTTTTTGACATGAGCCGGGCCTTTGATTTTGTCTGTCATAAAACTCTGCTGGCAAAATTAGAACTCTACGGCATACGGGGAGTCGTTTATGAATGGCTGAGAGATTATTTACATGGTAGGACTCAGTTTGTGGAGATACTACAAATTAGTTCTAACAGAACAGTCACTGCTTACCAGTCATCCACTAAACTTAATAGTGTCGGAGTTCCGCAGGGTAGTATTTTGGGACCGTTACTGTTCCTACTGTACATTAACGATTTACCAAATGTAACAAAATTCAAATGTACTCTTTTTGCTGATGACCTGTCCGTCGTCATTCCCTGTAATAACCCTAGCTCATATAACAAGGACATTAATGATACCATTGAAAACATTGTAGACTGGTTAAATCAGAATAATTTAAATGTCAATTTCCAAAAAACAACATTCATCCAGTTTGTAAATAGGAACGCTCAGAAACAACCTCTTACGGTTAGTTTTTTAAATGACATTGTCTCAGAGTCCCAGCATACAAGCTTTTTGGGTATTTGCGTGGATGATACTTTGTCTTGGAATAACCATATCGTTAAAGTCTGCAGTAAAGTGAACTCATTTGCTTTTGCCTTATGGAGGCTGGCAAAAATTAGCAATAAGGAAACTGCATTACAGGCATATCATGGTTATGTTTGCTCCGTGTTAAGATATGGTATTCTAGTTTGGGGAAACTCTAGTCATGCACATCAAGCCCTGTTAGCACAGAAACAATGCATCAGAGCTATTTGTAACGTAGATAATATGACCTCATGCAAACCTCTATTTATAAGTATGAAACTTTTGTCCGTCCCGTGCATGTACTTATATGAAATTTGTTTGTTTGTTAGAATGCATCCTGAACTCTTTACCACTTATAGAGACATTTGTCGGTTTAACACAAGGTTTCCAAATCGTCTAGTCATACCAGCTAAAAAGATAGTTTTATATGGTAAGAGCGCCTATTGTATGGCGATAAAAATTTACAATTGTCTCCAAGCCGACCTAAAAGTCTTGCCATTAAATGTATTTAAGCGTAAACTTAAGAGCTGGTTGGTACAGGAATGTTTTTACTCAGTTGATGAATTTTTTGACTATTTTAAATGTAATTAGACTGACAATTGTAATTTTATTTATGTAATTATATATATTTGATATTAGGTTAAGTATGACATGATATTGGTTGAGAATCATAAAGCATTACTATTAGTCGAATATTAATAATATATGAATAATTTAGTCTAGTTTGTATATATTTGCATTTTGCATGCCAGCTGCTGGTAAAATATGCATGTTTTAATATGTTCATTCCATCTTGTATACCATATTTTATGCAAAATAAAGAGATTTGATTTGATTTGATTTGATTTGATTTGAAAAAATCAATGAGAACTTCAGATTTAAGGTTTTAAGTTGATAATAAATCCAAGATTACGAAATAATGCAAGTTTGCATCTTTGTTTACATTTTATTTTATCCAACTGACGAATAGTACTTATATAACCTTTTGGACGCCAAGATCGACTCTAAGCGTGTCACTAGGTGTCGCGCGCCCACTACCTAAAAAGCCAAGAACACCTTTTTTCTTAGATATTTTTTTTTTGTCTGGATGTCTATTGGGCGTACACTTTCATTTTGTACAATGTATTGCACATTAGGCGACACGAGGCTAGGCAGGCATACTTAAGTAAACTGTAATTACTAACTACCTATTAACACGTATTATTTTTTCTATTTTCGCATGCGCCGCAGACCTACAAAACGGTCAGTGTCTGTGCGTTGTCCTCAAAGCTGAAGGTAATGTGCATTGGAAACGGAAGCACGAATTGTTGCCCAACTCATCTAAGGCCGAGCGTTTCACCTCTGCCTCACTGTAGCCGGACCATGAGTTGGCAAGTAACATTTATGTTAGAATTTACTCGATACGTAAAGTAGTCCATCACGCTCGTTCCAATACATTAGAGCGGTACATTGGGGATGACCCATGATGACGGCAGTAAGAATATATTGGTCACCACCCCAACTCTTCCCGCGGGTGTCGTAAGAGCCGACTAAGGGATTGAAGTGTCTGACCATTCTTTGATATGAGATTGATGATGGACAGCAACGTGGCGATTATGGGAATTTAACTCCTAATGCGTCTATCTATATGCATAGTTAATAGGAGAGGCCTACGTCCAGCAGTGGACTGAGAAAGGCTTATCTTATGATGTATGTATGTGTGTGGTGGTGTGTCTTTCGGCTGATAATGATGATGTGTTACATTTGGGTGCTGTAGTGTAGCCATACCATGAATTGACAAGTAACGGTTACGTAAGTTACGTTGGCATTTACTCGATACGTAAAGTATTCCATCACGGTCGTTCCATTACATTATTGCGAGCGTGACAGATTGCTTTCCGTTAAACGTTACTTGCCAACTCATGGTACGGCTACAGTTCTTCAGAAAGTTTTCGAATTTAGAGGCGCATATTATTGGAATTACACACAGCAGAATCACGACAGTAGTCCTGTGCGTGATCTCGATTTACAATTCTTAAAAGATAGAGATCTACAAAGTTAAACAGCATAACTATAAAGTTCGGGTAATGTCACTTTTTAACTTTGAACACTCGTGATATGCCAAGGAATTATCAGCGGTGACGGATTGTTTCGGAACGGTCGAGGTGGAAATGAAACGTCGCTGTCAGTGTCAAATCGCTCTGTCATTAATCTGTCATGCAAAGAATTGTCAGAATCCCAAACAAAGGTTTTATCAAAAAGCTTGAATTTTGTTGTGGCTCCGCGGAGAAACAGCGGTTTACGTTTTAATAGCTTAGTGATTTATGCTTTATTACTAAATATGTTTATTGCGTCGCAATAATCGAATACTCTGCAAGTTACAGCCAAAGACAAAATAAAGTATACACAAAAATGTTCAAAAAATGTCCCAGTGCACTCTAATTCTGTGTTATAAGAACGTCGTAACATATTTATGAGGGGATTCTTCCGATACTTATTTTTGCACTTGACTGTACCAACGTCTGCATAATATTCAAGTGCTCTCTAAAGGCAGAATCACACCAAATGCGCGTGCAGCACGTGCACGTGGCGTGCGCGTTGTAATAGCGTTCGAAATGTCATATTAAGGTGCGTTTAAACCAAAAGAGCATTCGCTATTCTATCCCCCACTCTACGAAATCAACGAATCTACTTTTTGTGTAACGATCGAATTTCGTAGAGTAGGGGGTTAGAATAGCGAAAGCTCGTTTGGTCTGAATGCGTTCAAACCAAAAGAGCATTCGCTGTTCTATCCCCCGTTCTACGAAATCAACTAATCACGTTTTGTGTAACGATCGAATTTCTTAGAGTGGGTGGTTAAAATAGCGAATGCTCTTTTGGTTAGAACGCTCCTTTAGATGGCACTCCGCTTGCGTTGCGTGTAAGTGCGCGCTACCTCGCAGCGGTGTGCCATCTGCTATGACATTTCATCAACGCGCACGCCACGCACACGCGCTGCAGAATAATGCGATGTGGCTCCGCCTTTAATTTTATAAACGAAAGATTCCGTAATCCTTTCCTCAATATTTTACATTTTTGAATAAATAATTTAAAAGAACGACAGTTTTTCTAGTTGAGTTCATACATTTTTAATACATAGTAAGGTCGATCGAATTTTTTATGGTTACTCGGGCACACGTATGTATTTACTCGATCCACATGCATATGGCTGTGTATCGTGGAGGCCAGAATAACAATGTAAAATCAATAGCATACGTCTCCTCAATACATGAAACTAAAATGATTTTAATGCCAGTTTTAAACATGTTAATTCTATTTAAAAAGTAACAGTTTAGATAGTACATTTTAAGTTAACATAACAACTCGGGGTAATGTTATCAGGTTAGGTTAGCTTATTCGTTTTTATTCATACTTTTTTCGCGGTCTAGTATTCACTAGGCTTGTTTTATCCCCGTTCAAATTAATTTTTCAATAAATTAATTAATATTCGCACGACAAACGAGACTTCATCGCGTAAAGTTACATTACAAACTTAAACTCTAGACTCTGCCTGCGACCACAGGTGTAACGTCATGCCCGAAACGTCAGGATAACACTTAATTTACAATATGTGTGATAATCGTGAAAGTTTAAATCAATATAAATGAATAAATGTGATGTTATTTAGGCAAAGCGACCACATTGTCGATGGCTCTTAAGTTATGGCTAGTAATGTCCCTTCCCTGGTAACTTACCAAAAACTGTTCGGGGAATATAACCAAATGGAAATTCTCGCTATAGTAACATTGGGAATTTGCCAGGAATGGCCCATCTAGTTATGACGTTATGTTCGTAAGTTCGTATACAAATACAACGCCGTGAGACGTAAGCGCCATCGCCAATCTAGTCCCTTTGTCCAGATTACATCACAAATAGAAAAGTGTAAACCAAGACTTAAATTAGCAAATGTACGCATTGTAAGTTTTTATGAATAAGGGGGTAAGTATTTAGTTTACCTACCCAATTTGTATACTAATAGGATTCATAACTCGTAGGGTATCGCTGTAAGGTAGATTAACGAAACGCAATCGATAGTATACCCCTGCGTAATATATGAGGGCAGCGCGACACTAATGCTCCGCCAGTTACATATTTAAACACGTTTTAGGCCGTATTGTCCCCTACAATTTCCACGCTTTGGATCTCTTTATTGTCGTTTCGTTACAGTTTCACGTACGATTTCTCCTTATTGTTAGCTTAAGACAAATCTTTGTGCATTTGTTTTCATTTTACTTAATTGTGGAAAGATTGAGACACATTGTGATGCTAACTGGAATACAAGCCAAATAATTATTTCTATTATTGACGTTTTCTATAAAAGCAATGCAATGGATTGTTTAACGCAAACCATGGAGTCGAATATTACGAACCCTTTGAGCTTCTTGTGAAAATTGTGTTTAAGAGTAGCCTTTCATTAAGGGCCTGAAGGGCTACCGTGAACCACAATCGACGTGCTGTCTCCTTTTCACACTTGCGGTCGAATTTACAAGTGCGAGAGAGAGATAACTTCGTTCGTGGTTCGCGGTAGGTTCTGTTTTACCTCTCTGTTCAGATAAAAGTTACCTAGCTGTCCTTTTCTTTAATATGCTTGGGGAAAAGGATAGTAAAAATGTTATCTGACGGATATATTACACAATCATGACGATATTAATCAATCCCTGGAGAATTGTGAAACAAACCGTAAAATTATAAGATAGGTAGTCTCTTGGAGACTGGGATCTACATGGTTACCATTTGTAATTACATATACATAGCGTTGCGACGTAACCCCGTTAACCTTGCTCCACGTGTGACGCGTTTCCACGAAAATACTGTTTATTGCTCTGATACACGTGTTTATTATACTCAGTGTACACATCCAGGTGTGTCCGCACCAAAGTCCTTGATAACTATACGTAGTCGTTAATCGAAATGTGTACATTGTTTAAGCGATGCGGGCGACTCCACCCTCGTCGAGGGGGCTCGCCATTCAGAGTCACAAAGTCTGGCGGGTCTATTTTTATGCCCGCATACGTCATAAAACGTTTGATACCCCAGCAAGCTGCAAGCCCTTACGGTCTGGAATTCGGCAATCATACTTTTATCACCGACCCGTAAAATATCCCGCAGCTTATTGCTTCTTAATATGTACGTATGAAGTTCAATTGTCGGCAGGATCGAATTCCGTACGAGTCGTGTTCAAGTCAATGTCATGCGAGTTCGGAAACGTTGAATATTCAAATGAGGTTAAAGCGCAAAATATCATAACATTGCGAAACAAGGTTTGGTTACAAGAGGATTTTTGCGGCAGTTGCACAAGCGCAACGTCATTTGTTTTTAAAAACACGAGGTTCATGCTGCGTCGGCCTGTGAATGCATGCTCGGAATCATAATGGCCCTCATTCGTCTGGTGCCCGGGGCAGGGGGCACTCGGAGCCTCCATTGAGCGCTCCCGGGCTCAGCCGTCTATTTTTAGGGGCCGGGGACCCGCGGGAGGCCGTGACGTCACGCGCCACCCTGATGGGGGCACTTGCGAACGAAGGCGAAATCGACGAATACGAAACATGTGTACGGTTGTTTCTGCGGAAAATTTGAATTAGAACCTTAATTGGCTTCATTCCTTATTTGTTGTAATTGACGGTGTTCGACGAATTGATGAAAAACATTCCAAAGAAAACACTTTAAGTAGATTATTGTCATCGACATATTTGGCATTAAAGCAGGTACGGCATAATATTAATTACGGTGTCCACTTTAGAAAATCAACAACGATAAGCATAGAACGTCTCAAAGTCAATTACGAATAAAATTTCAAGGCAAAATTAGAGAAAACGACCAAATATAAAATTAATTTATAAAACTAGTCAGAAGAACGATTCATTAAGCCGGCGGTATTAGCGTGGGCGTCAGACAAAATACGAAATTAAATAAATTGCTTCAAACGATGAGTACCATTGCGCGAGGGCTTTTGTCAACTACTTTTGTGAAAAACAGTTTTCCAGTGAAACTACATTAGAAAGCTTTAGAGCAGACACTGCAATGTTATTTGTGAGAGTTGAAAGAACAACAGAGATGAAGACTACAAAAGAAAGTAAATAACGAAGTGCAATCGAGACTTGTTATCATCAAACTGCGCAAAGTGACGCATTTCTCGACAGTAACTAACAAACACTGTTTTAGCGTTCAGTTTTCTTTGAATCATTTCAAAATTGGAGCCGTAAAGCCACCATCTTTTTGCGGCACTATGAATTTTCCATAAATCCGCACGATTACTCGTCGACCCGCCAACCGGTGATTTAGGTTAGAAAATGACCAACTAAACAACTCCACTTCCGCTGGCTTAGCTACTACGAACATGGTACCTACAATTTTTGATCAGATTAAGCGTTAAGAAACGGCAATAAAATTGGAAACATAATACCATCATAAATGGCGCATTTGGAAGATCACACATCGGCTTCTATAGACCAGTTGGGCGACATTGCCTGCCAAGTGCCCGCTTTCTAGGTTTAAATCCTGGGAAGGGCGTTCGTATTTGTGCGTGGCGCACTAATATTTATTTATTCTCAACTTACCTAAGTAATTAAGTTTATGTAAAGTATCAGTATCAATTCATGGAAATGTCACCATTCTTTCATTCAGAATACGAGTGTTTTTTTAGTCAATTGAGTTTTGCAAATACGAGGTTGATTAAGTATAGCGGCGATATCAAACATCGATAGATGTTGTCCCTGCCAGGGTCCTTACAAAATCATCTCACGGCAAAAATATCTCTAGATTGAGAATAAACCGCAAAAAGCGTTCTAATTCAAATGAATCGAGATCGAGTGGCATTTTCATCGAGAACAAGTCTAGTTTCAATCTAAACATGCACGCAATTGCAATCATACGGAAGTGAAAAAATGGTTTCTTTGGATAATTAGAAGCCAAGCATATTTCTAGCACATGTGCTATGGTCTCACGACTCCCACGGCTCACAATGAGTACTGTGAAACCGACGTCAAGCAAAGAGTCGAGGCTGTAATTCACATCGCTTGTCTCAAGTGGCCAGTGTACTCGTATGATATCTGATAGGTACACATAGGTGTTCGAAATCTAGCAGTTCATATATTACTGGTTTACGTAGCAAAGACTACTGGGCGATGTGGATACCACGACCAACGTATCTGTATATAAAGAATATCATGATGGAAGGAGCTGAGTCAGTATATACTTATGACTTCAGGGATTATTTGACGTTTATCAAAGCTAAGCTAGTTATTGTTATTGCAGTAATGAATTATTGGTTAGGTTGGTCAAGTTAGCAATATGTCCACTTACTGGACCAATAAAATAACTCCTAGTTCTTAGAATAAATAATACGGTAGGTCTATTTTAGTTAATGAACCGGATGATAATCAAAATTAAATGGATTACGAATTTCAAATTAATGTACCTACCTACTGGAAAGGAGTGATCAGATTCCTTTTTTTCGACTCTCATTTCATCTATTAATAGAAAGAATGAAAAGCTATTCAAGTGCCAACGAACTTAAATATTGTTGTGAGACTGAAGAGAGGATTTAAGACATTTAATTTTTATTGCCGATTCACTCGACTAGTCATACTCACACGCATTCATGATTTTTAATTAGGTATTTTTTGCAGTACCTAAAATTACCGAGGTATTTTATATGAACGCCCGTTAATTAGTTTCTACTAACTTCTTAATTACCTAATTGCATTGCGTTTATATGTGCAAATGGGACAATTGTGTACGGCCAGTATTCTTATGAGGAAACTATTTATCATAATACCTACTACAATTTATAAATAACACATAATAGTACATTACATACGCACAAGTCGTTATTTCTGGTTAGCGATTGACTAGTGTTTTTTTTTTCCACATTCATCTTCTACAAATGTTAATATTTTATAAAGTACAAAATCGGTCATTAGGTAGGTAAATAAAAACAAATTAGTGGTAATAGCTCATCCTTGCGGATCATTGGTGATAATGACAAATTACCAAATAAAAGGGTAACCGTTTTTTGGCTTGTAACAAAGTAATAGATAATCTAAATACATTATACATTAATTTCATTGCAGAAAAGTTTTTGTGAAACAATTAATAAAACAATTAATTTTTATTATTTTTATAGTTCATTGGAGAGCTTATTAAATCACGTGCCTACAATATAATTATACACACAGTATTCTACGCGCGATATAAAATACTAGCCTACCTATTGGAGAATAGTTCTATAACATGTTTCAAGGTTGATTTCAATGCTAAATTTCAGACTCACGACAGGCGTAGGTGGCACAAAATTGTGGAGAAAAACAAACGAATCAAAGAAAAATATATAAATTGCTAAATTGATGCTGTGGCTTAAAACGAAGCATGTATTTACTTACTTCATAACATAAGTAAACTTAACTATGCGTAGGTATAAATCACTACGCTGGGCAAGCGGATTGGCGATCGTAGTAATGTGTCCAGATGACGCTGCTGCCCATCATCAATCTTCTATCAAAGAATGGTCAGTGAAACTTCAAACTCTTAGTCGACTCTTACGACACCCGCGGGAAGAGTTGGGGTGACGGATGGCAAAAGTATACTTACTGCCGTCACCACATGCGATATTTCATCACCATCACATCACCATCAGGTTATACAGTTGCCATCAGATGTCGGTGCGGCCACGGTGCTAAAAATATCTGAGCATGTACTCAACGCAATGGCAATGGAGGTCTGCTCAGATATTTGTGAGCGGCCGCTCCGATATGTTTAATGGCGGCTGTACAAAATTTCCTCGAATCAATAAATATTTGGCTAGCGGAGATCGCTGTTTACTGACCTCGATGTGCATATATACTATTAGTCCTTGCTTGCTGCTTTGTTTACCTGCAACCAAGAAATAACAAGATAAGAAAAAACTGAAATATATGAAATTAGTTTTCTTACTACGAAATAGTAGGTACATATCGATACAAATGCGAAAAATTGTAAGCTCGAACCAAGTGGCGATTAATTAAAAACACGACCGAAAGTGTTTTTTAGTTAAGAATTTCCTTTTCGCACGTGTATCGTAACGTAAGACGTTTTTCAGTACAGATGGCTCTCTGAAGTCACGATCTGACTAGAAATTAACCATTCCTCGCAATAGTGCGTAAAAAAGCACCAATCACCATGTGTACGGAGAAAAATGTTTAGTAACTTCTAGAAGTTTCGCTTAAAATTATATGCAATTTTAATAAAATTAACTTTTGGGATAATCACTTATGTTAATCAAAAATGTACCTCCGCTTATTAGATTTAACTTTTCGGAGCGTAAATGCAATATTCAGCGATTCGGGGGGTCCTTTATTAGAGAGGAAATTACAGAAATTACGAGAAACGGGGTTAGGACTGATCTAGTTACAGCCAGACTCGTATCCCTTATAAATGAATTCAAGCCGTAAATAGCTGGGAATTGGAATTTAGTTATGTACATCTGTCTATTATAATTGGCTGTCTAGAAAATATCGTTTTAAATATTAAAATGTTGAGAGTCATTGTCAGATTTAGGTTATCGTCTTTTCGGTGGACATACCTAAAGTTAAGGAATTCCTGTACTAATTTGGGATAAAACAATGTACGGTACAACCAGGTTCCCCGGTCTATCGCCCTATGCAATCAAATCGTAACATAGATTTATAAAAGCTGTTAACTTTTGACCACCGAGTGGACAACTTTTGTTTTTCGGACTGACAATGACCCTTGTATGACTTCAGAGCCTTCTTAATTGTACGTTTGTAAAATGATTGTTGCAAACCAATGCATAATTCTTGAGTTTCTTTATATATAAAATAAATTTATGTGCATTATTGGATGCGTGACATTGCATTTATTATACTTTGCATTACTGACGCTGTCACTCTAGTGGTAGTTTTACTCAAGTATTCTTGTTATTTATAAAACTTTCCATGCGGCATTGAAATGCAGACATTTTAAGCCCTTGTTAAAAAGTTCCAGTATTAAAATATATAAGATAATAAAATACTTATGCAATTACGAACGTACACAACGTTGAATTGTCAGCTGAACGGTAAATGTTTAGGAACCATTGTCATTTCGACAAGCGACTAACGGCGATTTTCGAACGAGTTACCTTAGTAATCGTCATCCTATGCATAATAATAGGCAGTTCGGGGAAAATTCCCACAGTTTTGCGCTCTATGCGGCAACACGCGACATTCGTTTTATAGGGATTTGCAAATGCACACCTACATAGGCTTGCATAATTCTAGGCCAAATTTGAAATATTGCACGTAGACCTAGCATTTTTTAATTGAGGGTTAATACCTACCTAGGTACTATCGGTTAACGGAGTGATGAAAATCGTGAATAGAACCTCATTTTCTTTGTGCGGTTCAGAAAGTTTGCGTCGGGATATGGCACTTATTGTGCCCATTTACGCGTTACCCAGTGCGTATGCTAGCAGTGAGTAGTCTCTGATTGGCAGCAGCTGGCTTAGCTGCTGCTGCTAATAGCAGATTTTGAAATCACACTTTCTCACAGACTTTGGCTATGAATCAATCGAGAATCTTCTATCGAATGTTTCCCGCTGTGAACTGACATGTGTAGTAAGTATCCCGTGCCGTCGACTCGATGCTATCTAGTGCGCCTAACGAGTTCATTGTAGGGCAACTTTAAGACATGTGCAG